>OX336389.2:865201415-865353002 GCA_946902985.2 Meconema thalassinum
TATTTTCTGAGCTCTGGGGAGCTAAAGTCGCAGCGTTTGCAGTATCGAATTTTTAAAAGCTATAATACATTTTGTTCTAAAATCAACTTATTGTGTGATCTAAATATTTCACGCCAGCGCGTGATAAACTGTAACATTCTTTTAAAGACGACGAGTTCAACTTTAAGGGGGAAGTATCGTATCACCCTAATTAGCGCTTACCAGAACCGAAGTCCAAGACGGGACGGAAATACCAGACGAGATAGCGACTGCGAGTGCAGCCAGGATTTTGAACTTGTTAACGAGCCAGTGGCGCGGACTCGAGATGTATATTTTATGTATAAATTGTGTGTATTGTATGTGTGTTTTTATAGTGCGTATGTGCGATATAATTAGGGCCAGTCTTCGCTATTAATCGCAGTAGGACAATTGTGGGTGAACTGAGTAGCCTGCAAGCGATTATAGATAGGCAAATATTTAACATTGAACTTTTCTGCCAAGGAGTCGAGACCAAGATGATCAGCACGTGGTTTGAAGTTGGGATGAGCTTCAAGAAATCAACGCAGACGACTACTATGGAGTGCTAAATTGTCCATAGGGCAATGGGTTGAGGAGGATGTCCTTAGTCCTACATGCAGAAGCGGTGATGTACTAAAATTGGATTATTTCAATTATGTAGTTAGATTTGGCCGGGGAACTTTGTAAATAGTCATGTTTTTTCTTTCTTGTTTTATAGCTGTTTTTCTTGTACCGACACTATATGTTTAAATGTCCGTTGGCGCGTGGCCAAAGTGTTTGTTGATATTTTGATTTTTTTCTTGAGTCATGTGTAATGTACGCGGCGTGCGTGCGTGATTTTTATCCTTGCAATTGCGGAACCCGTTACATTCGATAAATGGTGCTTTATTAACGTTAATATTTGAAATAGGAATGGGAGGAAATGATTGTAAAACATTTTGCTGAACAGGTTATTATTCATGTTAGGGTAGCCGAGTGCACCAACTTAAAAGTAATTGTAGAACACCTTCGTTCTAATTTGATAGATTTTTCTTGAGTCCTTTTCAGGTGACTAGTCACGGCATAGAACGATGGCGCCAGCATGTGGATATTATTTGTGTCTTTTATTTCAGGGTCTGTCACAACCCATACGTGTGATTAAGTGTGTGTTGATGTGTCTAGTGTGTGTTGATTCTACGTGAGGAGGGGGTAGTTGTCCTACCGCCCTTATATATTTTTGCTGCTGTTGTATTTTAGATGGAAAGACAGAGTGCTCTTGGGAGACTGCTGATTCTTGTCCATATGTTTTTCTGACACACACGTATTATTGTGCTTTGGGGCACATTTCTTCGAGGTTCGACCCCATGCTCTGGGAGGTCGAGGTTATTGACACGTGGGTTGACAGACATGCAGAGTTCCACAAACCGCCCGTTTTGCCTGTGACTTATTTTGATAGGCAGTCCTATTTGTCCGACTGAACCCTGTAAGCTTTCATGCAGCAAACCTGTTCATTGTGATGGCTAATTTTAAGCCATAATTAATTGGGGAGTTCGCCATGTGTGTAACGGATTGTTGTACCTTGTATGGATAAGAATATTGTGATTAACGTAAATGTTGGCTGTTTGCCTATTGCTTTGTTGATGACTCGATTTCATGTAATTTTGTTTGTCACACCCGTGTGGTGTAGTGGTAGAGTATTTGTAAATTTTGACAGCGGTCATTTGAGTATTTTTCTATTGGTCACGTGTTAATGTACTTGTGTTGATTTGTGTGAGAAGTCCTAAGTTTTTAGGCAGTAAATGTTGCTACGGCAATTTAAGTCCAATTTCACACGGAAATTTTTTTGTGTTTGTTTATAGTAGATTTAGGAAGTGTCGGTTTAATTTAATGTATTGTAGTTGTGTTCCCTCGTGTCGGTCTAGCTCTAGGAAATGCGGATTCGTTGTCTGAAGGGTCATTCTGGATGATAACGAATCACGCATTCAAAGTACACATCGTGGTGCATGTAGAACGGCGTACGCACTTATATGGTCACTTTTGGTATCGTTTTATTTAAGGACACTTGGTCCAGGTAACTAATCTCTCCAGAGATATCGCCTAGTTTTTGGCATTTTTATTAAGCGGGAGTCAGTTGGGAGTTTTTGTTGTTATTTGTTTATGTGTAAATATGGTGATTTGTTATTAAATTCAGTTGTTTTTAACCCTGGCTTCACTCTTTCCTGCATGTTATTTTGTTATATGTTACCCTGCAAGTTAATGAAGCGCCCTGACAGCAACTTACGAATATGACCTGTTACGCCCCGAATCTGAGTCTCATATGCTTCTTTGCAAGGGTTCATAAAACAAAAATGGCTGCCCAAGTGGGGATTGTTGTTGTTGTTGCTTCGCTGATCTCATATTTATTTCGTTGAGAAATGATGCCAGGTCAAGCGGACATGTAAATTCAGTAAATGGAGGCGATGTTGTACCGCCATGTGCATTAGTAAAATCACTGAGTTCCTAAAGTTAGAAATATTGAACAAGGTTAGAATTTGATTTGGTATTTGTTGTAAACTTGTTCTGGCGCCCACATTAAAATTAGAAATTTGCATTATTGATGAACTCAGTCAAAGCAGGAAGATGTTGCCTTATATCTGACATTTAATTGACTTCGGTTAATTGGTGTTTCGTAAATTCTGTTGGTTAGGAACTTAAAAGCAGATCACTAGGGGTTATTTCGTTGTTTGGGAATAAGTGTCATTGTATTCAGTAAATTTTGTTACTGAAATTTTCATTAAATTAGAGCCAGTAATATTTAAATGTGTGACATTTATGTGCGTATAGGGCTGAAACCTTAGCCCATAACCCTGTTTTTCTCTGAATATATTTGTGTGTGGTATGGCGAGTGTTGATGAGATAAAGGCATTGTTAGAACAGATGTCGATCCAGATGTCCGTAAAGACGGAAGAACAATTAAAAGAACAATTAGAAGCTCAGCGTGAGCATAGTGAAAAACAATTAGAACAAATGTCCGCGAAAACGGAAGAACAATTAGTGCAGATGTCCGTAAAGACGGAAGAACAATTAAAAGAACAATTAGAAGCTCAGCGTGAGCATAGTGAAAAACAATTACTTGATATGAGCGGTAACATTTCGGTCCAGTTAGAAGTCCAGAAATTAGACACTGACAAACAATTCAATGAACTAAACCACAAATTGTCACAACAGGCGGTAACACAAACCGAACAGTTAGGAAAAATCACAAATGATATTAATCAGAGCGTTCAAAAAGTAGAGAAACTGGCAGGCGAGGTTGCGGAAAACAACATCAAACAGTTAGGCGAAATGAAGAAATTGGAGGCGAAATTTGATAACAAATTAGTACAATTTGACGAGATGGTGGCAGATAAACTCAAGCAGATAGAGGCAGCATGTGTCAGTAACACCGCGGGAGTGAAGAAAACCCAAGAGAAACTACAGCAGCAAATTAATTCGGTAGATAACAACGTGCTGGAATTAATAAAGGAAATAGATAAAGTCGAAGTTAAGGCTGAAACCGAGCGGATACACTTGCGGGAAAATCTAGAGGAGCAATTAGGCAGAACACAAGAGATCATAAGAAAAGAGATGGAAGGCCAGCTAATAAACACACAAGAGGTCATAAGACAAGAAGTAGGGGAGCAGCTCGTCAAAACTCAGGATAATTTGGAAGGTCAGCTAATAAAAACGCAAGAGGTTATAAGAGAAGAGGTGGGGGAACAACTAGTAAAAACGCAGGAACGGATACGTGAAGAGCTAGAGAAAAATCAGGAGAGGAACGAGGAGAAAATAAATAGCTTAAAAAGTAGGATCCGGCGAGATTGGAACCAGCAGGCTCATGCGAATAAGGAAGACAGGCTGGCAGTTTTAAAGCGAATGCAGGCACTGGAGGAAAATATGAAGTCGAAATTACAGGAACACTCAGAATTAATCATAAAAAACGAGATTAGATCGTTAGAGAATGCGACACTATTTTCAAACGAAAATATTCCGGAAAAGCAAACAAGTATTGGAAGTCCGGCAGGCTCGAAGTTGGCTGAGGACACGAGTCGGGGTCAAAGTCCCAGACTAACGACTAATGCATTCCAGCAGTACAGGGGGGAGACTTCAACTCCGCAACCGAACTTGGCACCAGCCCAAGTCATCCAAGTCATTCGGGGTAATGATTTTAAGCCCGATAAGTTTAAAGAACATTCAGGAACCACTCCCAAAGCATTTCTACGGCAATTAACTGACTACTTTAATGACCAACACATGGGCCCGGAGAAACAATTAAGACTGGTGGAGAAATTTTTAGAAGGACCTAGCCTGACCTGGTTTTTAAGTTTCAAGTACACGTTTACAGACATGACTCAATTCCGCGAGGCGTTTTTGAAGAAGTTTTGGAGTCCTTCGTTACAGCAGGGGTTAAGAATGGACCTGTACACGCGCAAATACCACAGTACACATCCAACCCGTTTTTCAGAATTCTTCAGTCAGCAATTGGTAAAATTCAGGGATTTTGATGACCCGCCTAGCGAGCCGAATATGGTTCTAACCATCGGAAAACAACTCCCAATGCATATCCAACAATTATTAGTCGCAGGAAATATTCAGACCGCAGTCCAAGCCGAAGAATTACTCAGACACTTAGATGAGACGAGTATGGTAAGCCCACAGACAGGAAGAAGGAATTTGGAATGTGTCAACACGGCAGAGGTAGTTCAGGGACTCCAAAATAACCACGGCCAGGGGAACCAAAGTAAGACACAGTCCACAGGGACACAGTTCACGCCAAGAAGACAAGATTTTGATGGCCGAAACCAGTTCCATAACAACAATCAGAATTATCAGAATAACCGCGGGAGATATCATCAGAATAACCAAAATCAAAATAATCAGTGGACGTACCAGCGGGAATACACGAATTGGAGGGGAAACCAGAGACAAGGCAGACCTTACCAAAGAAATGGAGATGGTAGATGGAGTTACGGCAGGGACTATCGCCAAGAAAACAGAGGAGATTATAGGAATAACTGGGACGAACGATATATTGAATCCCGTAAATACTTGGATCAATTAAGTAATGAAGAAGCGGAGAAGGAGAAGTGGGGGCGTGCCATGGCGAACAGACAGAGCCCAGATAACCATCAAGGAGAGGGGGCAGAGAGTTTACTGAGGCAACAGGAGCGACAGAATGATAACCGGCGAAACACATCTAATGGGGCCCGGGATAAAAAAAACCAAATGAACTGAAAGGAGACAGGCTAAAAACGGAGATCGCCAGGGAGCAAGAAGAGATGATAGTGGCCAATATAGAAGAGTGGGTAGCATTCCCAGACGACTGCCTGGAGGAAGTGGTGAAGAACCGTGAAAATGTTATCAGACAGCTACCAATTATTTACGCGCATATTGGAGGTATGAGGGTGAGATGTTTGATTGATACAGGTAGCCAGGTGAGCCTAGTCACTGAAATTTTGGTTAAAGAAATAGCAAGAAAACAGACTGTTCCTATTATGCCGGTACCGCTAATGAAAGTCAGAGGTGTCATTCCTGACAAAACTATGAATTGTAAACAGCAAGCATTTCTAGATCTGGAAATATTGAACCATACTTTTTCGCAAACATTCATTGTTATTCCAAAGATGAACTACAATATCATTTTAGGAGCCAACTTCATCTGCGATTTTCATGCTGTAATTGATTTACATAACAACACTGTAAGCTTCAAACAAGTAGAAGGATTGGATCATGTGGGTTTAAATATGGAAGAGAATCCGCTGGAGAGAGAGGCCAATACTTGGGTTGTTGAGGAATGCACTAATGAGGCCGGAGATAAGATCTTGAGGGGAGAGCAAGTCAACCAGACAGCAGTGCTAGAAATGGACAGCCGAGATATTTCGCAGGAACTTTGGGTGCATTTGGCGGAAGAAGAAATGGGCGGAACCAAATTCGAAATTCTACTTCAGGAGCGACTTAAGGAAGCCATCGTAGGGGAATCTGATAGAAGAAGATTGGAAGAAATTTTAAGATTACATAAAGGAGCTTTTGACACCGTACCTGGGAAAGTTTTAAATTTTCAATATGCGATGCAGGTAACAGATTGGACCCCATTCAAAAGTAAGTTGTACCCGATCCCAGAGAAGCATTTTTCTCAGGTGAAGGACATTATTACTAATTTATTACATTCTGGCATGATAAGGAAAGCTGCAACTCCTTATCTGAACGCAATATTGGCTGTGACCAAGCCAAACGGATCAATTAGGCTATGCCTAGACGCGCGAGTTTTAAATAGCAAACTGCTAGTTGAGCACGACCAAGCACCGAGGATCAAAGATGTTTTGAAAGGCTTCCGCGGGAAGAAGATATACTCAAGTGTTGATTTGACAAATAGTTTCCACCATCTTGAACTTGAAGAAAAATCCCAACTGTTGACGGGATTTTTATTCGATAATCAAAGTTATATCTGGTGTCGAATGCCCTTTGGCGTGAAAACTGCGGGATGTGCACTCATTAGAGCACTCGATAGAAATCTGACTGAGGAGGTCAAGAACTTCACCACGAGATATGTTGATGACATATTAATCGCTTCTGAGACAATGGAAGAACACTTGATAAATTTAAATAAACTGCTGGACAACCTGAGAACCATGAACTTCAAGATCAACTTAAAAAAGTCACATTTTTGCCAGAGCGAAATTTTATATTTGGGACATATAATTGATGTTGAGGGCGTGCGGCCTAATCCAGCCAAGATTGATGCTATTAAGAAATTTCCCACACCTACCAAAGTCAAACATGTTAGAGCATTTTTGGGAGTGACAGGTTTCTTCAAAGAAAATTGCCCTGGTTACACAGAAACAGTAGCGCCTATGCAGGAGATGTTGAAGAAAGCGAATCGATGGTCATGGAACGAGGAGTGCGACAGGTCTTTTAAAGCAACGAAGGATTTATTGGAAAACTGTGTGAAACTTGGATATCCGGATTTTGAGAAACAATTTATCATTCAAGCAGATGCTTCGTTAATTGGGATTGGTGCTATGCTGTACCAAGAGGACGCGGAAGAACCCAAGAAGAAATCCTATTTGGCATTTACGAGTCGTAAATTACGGAAACATGAGAGGAACTACACAGTTACGGAACTTGAGCTACTAGCAATTCTATATTCTCTCCAACAGTGGCGCAAGATGATCTATGGTTATTCCATCATTGTTAGAACCGACCACCATGCACTGACATTTTTATTTAAGACAACAATAGCAAGTGAGAGAGTTACGCGCTGGTCCATCTACATACAGCAGTTTGACATTACAATAGAGCATTGTCCTGGGAAATTGAACGTCATACCAGATGCCTTGAGTAGAAACCCTGAGGACGGAAACGAAGTAACAGCGGAAGTTCACAATATTACCTTGACACCTAAGGCTCGTGAGTTTTTGGCGAGATTGAAGGATATTCGGAAGGAGCAAGAAGCTGACCCATGGATGATGATGATGATAAAATTCTATAGGAAGGAGTTACAACCAAATTCACCGGAGTACCGGGAAGCCAGTGCTAAACAAGCGAGATTTCACTACTTGAATAACTTGTTACATAAGTACGTGGATGAGCATCATACTAAACTGCGGATCTTAGTTCCAGCATCACTACAGAGGGGATTAACTTGGCATGTTCACGAGAGCCTAGCACATATCGGCACGGGTAAGACTGAAGCTACGATAGGGGAGACCTTTACTTGGCCCAAGATGAGATTCACCATTGTTGAAGTAATTAGAACGTGTGACGCTTGTCAGCGCACAAAGCCGAACAACTTTATTCTGAAACAACCTCCAAGACCACTATTACCGCAGAAACCATGCGAGATGCTCGCGATTGATTGCTTTGGTCCTTTAGTAAAAGGAAAGCGTGGATGCCGACACCTCTTGGTATGTGTCGATGTATTTTCGAAGATGGTCGTGCTATGTCCTATTCAGAAGACGACATCAGGACAAGTCCTTAGTCGAATTAAGAACAAAGTCATTCCGATGCTTGGGAAGCCGGAATCCATTCTATCAGATCACGGTACCTATTTCACAAGCAATGTTTTTAGGCAAGGTTTGGAGAGCCTAGGAATAAAACACATATTTTCAAGTATTCGTCATCCTTGTGGAAATCCGAGCGAAAGAACAATTCGTTGTGTCGCTAAATACTACAGAGTAATGATTCCTAACGAACACAATAAATGGGTAGACAAAGTAGGGGAAATTGAGATGTGCATGAACACTACTAAGCACGAGTCGACGGGTCAAGTCCCACTGATTGTACACCACAACAGGTTGCCGGAAAGAACTTGGGACAAGATCATTCCTTGCCCAAGGGATCCATTATTAGCGCATGATTTGCGAATCCAGCGAACGAGGGAGCACATGAGGAACCAAGCGGACCGAAGGCTGAGACGGTACCGAGGAAAGAAGTTTCACCGAGAGTTACAAGAACAAGAATTAGTGCTGGTTCGTAGACCACCGATCTCCGACCCTAAGAACAAAGTCTTCGCCAAGTTCTGTCCGAAATTCATTGGCCCGTTCCGGGTAATTAAGAATCTGGGTAACAATGCCTACAGATTAGAAGAAGTGAGCACTGGTGCAAAATCTGTTTTTAATAGCGCCAATTTGAAACCGTACTACAGAAGGGAACCATTTGATGATTAGGAAAGATGATATGTGCAGAATCTGTATTGCCAAAATTTTTTTTTTTTTTGAAAGCAAACACTCAAATCCACGGGGAGCGCGTGAGTACGCACTTTGTTTGTAAACAACGAGCAGCTGAGACGACGGGAGTGGCAACTACGTGAGGAGAAGGGGGAGACCTAGAGAAAATATGAATGACATTCCAGCGAGAAGGGAGCACACTAATTGAGTCAGAGGGGCATACACTCGAGCAGCTGAGTGAGATTTAAAGAGATGTGTTGTTACTACAGTGGATTTTGTTTTTGAAATCCAAACCAATAAATTGTTTCGAATTTCAAAACCTTGCTGAGGATAAATGAACCCTTATTGATCTTCGATAAATAAGTATTCATATTTATTATTATTATTACTACGGCCCAGGCAGCACATAAGGAAGTCGACTTGGATATTAGGGAGGCCAGCATTTCGTAATGATTGCAACAGAAGCTGAGTTGGTAGCTATTCCTGGGGGACGGCCAGAATTAGTCGAGTTCAAGGCCAAATTGTGCAACTACTGTACCAAAATTGGAGACATAAAGGAAGAATCACGAGGTCCTCTCAACGAACATACGATTGAATCAGCCAATCGCAAGAGACCAAGCTGTGACCACGAGGTGGACGGCGTCAGTAGTAAAAAGCGCGCGGAAGTGTGTATCTAAGGAACCGCTGAACGGATTAATCTCCGCTCGAGTAATTTGAGACGTTGGATTTATTTGGAGAAGAATGACACTAGCCCCATCTTTGTGAGACAAAAACTCTGGAAGTTTTTATCCGACTCCGCCCCACTCCGCCGCCCTTGTCAGTTTCTCATAAATAGTCTGGCCTGACGCCAATCTAAGTCTATTCTTGTGGAGCCTTCAGAGGCATACTCCACGCCAGTTTGAAGTGTGATTTTTGACGCTCGAATTTATCTAAGTCTTATTGTGTGGAGCCTTCAGAGGCATACTCCACGCCAGTTTGAAGTGTGATTTTTTGACGCTCGAATTTATCTAAGTCTTATTCTTGTGGAGCCTTCAGAGGCATACTCCACGCCAGTTTGAAGTGTGATTTTGACGCTCGAATTTATCGGAGTACTTATTCTTGTGGAGCCTTCAGAGGCATACTCCACGCCAGTTCGAAATGTGATTTTTACGCTCTAAAATCAGTGAAGCTAATTTATTTTCTGAGCTCTGGGGAGCTAAAGTCGCAGCGTTTGCAGTATCGAATTTTTAAAAGCTATAATACATTTTGTTCTAAAATCAACTTATTGTGTGATCTAAATATTTCACGCCAGCGCGTGATAAACTGTAACATTCTTTTAAAGACGACGAGTTCAACTTTAAGGGGGAAGTATCGTATCACCCTAATTAGCGCTTACCAGAACCGAAGTCCAAGACGGGACGGAAATACCAGACGAGATAGCGACTGCGAGTGCAGCCAGGATTTTGAACTTGTTAACGAGCCAGTGGCGCGGACTCGAGATGTATATTTTATGTATAAATTGTGTGTATTGTATGTGTGTTTTTATAGTGCGTATGTGCGATATAATTAGGGCCAGTCTTCGCTATTAATCGCAGTAGGACAATTGTGGGTGAACTGAGTAGCCTGCAAGCGATTATAGATAGGCAAATATTTAACATTGAACTTTTCTGCCAAGGAGTCGAGACCAAGATGATCAGCACGTGGTTTGAAGTTGGGATGAGCTTCAAGAAATCAACGCAGACGACTACTATGGAGTGCTAAATTGTCCATAGGGCAATGGGTTGAGGAGGATGTCCTTAGTCCTACATGCAGAAGCGGTGATGTACTAAAATTGGATTATTTCAATTATGTAGTTAGATTTGGCCGGGGAACTTTGTAAATAGTCATGTTTTTTCTTTCTTGTTTTATAGCTGTTTTTCTTGTACCGACACTATATGTTTAAATGTCCGTTGGCGCGTGGCCAAAGTGTTTGTTGATATTTTGATTTTTTTCTTGAGTCATGTGTAATGTACGCGGCGTGCGTGCGTGATTTTTATCCTTGCAATTGCGGAACCCGTTACATTCGATAAATGGTGCTTTATTAACGTTAATATTTGAAATAGGAATGGGAGGAAATGATTGTAAAACATTTTGCTGAACAGGTTATTATTCATGTTAGGGTAGCCGAGTGCACCAACTTAAAAGTAATTGTAGAACACCTTCGTTCTAATTTGATAGATTTTTCTTGAGTCCTTTTCAGGTGACTAGTCACGGCATAGAACGATGGCGCCAGCATGTGGATATTATTTGTGTCTTTTATTTCAGGGTCTGTCACAACCCATACGTGTGATTAAGTGTGTGTTGATGTGTCTAGTGTGTGTTGATTCTACGTGAGGAGGGGGTAGTTGTCCTACCGCCCTTATATATTTTTGCTGCTGTTGTATTTTAGATGGAAAGACAGAGTGCTCTTGGGAGACTGCTGATTCTTGTCCATATGTTTTTCTGACACACACGTATTATTGTGCTTTGGGGCACATTTCTTCGAGGTTCGACCCCATGCTCTGGGAGGTCGAGGTTATTGACACGTGGGTTGACAGACATGCAGAGTTCCACAAACCGCCCGTTTTGCCTGTGACTTATTTTGATAGGCAGTCCTATTTGTCCGACTGAACCCTGTAAGCTTTCATGCAGCAAACCTGTTCATTGTGATGGCTAATTTTAAGCCATAATTAATTGGGGAGTTCGCCATGTGTGTAACGGATTGTTGTACCTTGTATGGATAAGAATATTGCGATTAACGTAAATGTTGGCTGTTTGCCTATTGCTTTGTTGATGACTCAATTTTATGTAATTTTGTTTGTCACACCCGTGTGGTGTAGTGGTAGAGTATTTGTAAATTTTGACAGCGGTCATTTGAGTATTTTTCTATTGGTCACGTGTTAATGTACTTGTGTTGATTTGTGTGAGAAGTCCTAAGTTTTTAGGCAGTAAATGTTGCTACGGCAATTTAAGTCCAATTTCACACGGAAATTTTTTTGTGTTTGTTTATAGTAGATTTAGGAAGTGTCGGTTTAATTTAATGTATTGTAGTTGTGTTCCCTCGTGTCGGTCTAGCTCTAGGAAATGCGGATTCGTTGTCTGAAGGGTCATTCTGGATGATAACGAATCACGCATTCAAAGTACACATCGTGGTGCATGTAGAACGGCGTACGCACTTATATGGTCACTTTTGGTATCGTTTTATTTAAGGACACTTGGTCCAGGTAACTAATCTCTCCAGAGATATCGCCTAGTTTTTGGCATTTTTATTAAGCGGGAGTCAGTTGGGAGTTTTTGTTGTTATTTGTTTATGTGTAAATATGGTGATTTGTTATTAAATTCAGTTGTTTTTAACCCTGGCTTCACTCTTTCCTGCATGTTATTTTGTTATATGTTACCCTGCAAGTTAATGAAGCGCCCTGACAGCAACTTACGAATATGACCTGTTACGCCCCGAATCTGAGTCTCATATGCTTCTTTGCAAGGGTTCAATATATATATGATAGTGATAATTATAAAGTGTAAATTATTTTGTATTTTCTCGCCATGTCATACAATTGCAAGGGTCCACAAGAGTGGCAAGAATACTTATACGTACAGGGTACCCACATGGCAACCATTATTTTTTTTTATGTTCATCTTCATTACATGTTTACTATGTTCAATTATAACTTGTCAGGGATTTTACAAATGTAAGGATTACTATTATTATCGGGTCATATCTGTTACCATTATCAAGACCACCAATGTACATAATGTCTATGATTTGTTTTCTTTCATTTTTCCTTCTTCTAACTTCCCCATTTGTCAGGGTGTTCCGTTTCATCCCGAACCAATAAATACACTTTGATTATATCCCTTAAATTATACCCTGGAACACCCATTTTTTTCTATTCTCTCCTATCTTTCTCTTTGCAGGGAGCACTTTTTTCCCCAAAGTAAAGCCAGACGACACAATTCCTCGCCTAGTTGGGTTTTTTCCTCCCTGCACAACTATGTAACGAATCACCATCAAAAACCATGTTTTTTTTTTGAAACTAGCAATATGCCAGCAATAGCAAGGGCAATTTTTATTTACATGTCAAATTTCTTTTAATGTCAAATTTTTCCCAAATGTCAATTTTTTTTTTCAAATGTCAATTTTTTCTCGATGTCAAATTTTTCGCAATGTCAATTTTTTTTGTTTTCTTAATTTCCATTTTCACAATGCCAATATCAGTGTATACATATATCTGTACATCCCATAACCCTCCCCTCTGAACACGGGCTCACCTCACACCCACACTTCGATACGACACCGCCAGGAGATACGAGGGGGTTCCAAGAACCACTACGTCAACATCCCAACCTCCAGTTCCGTTCCCGTTCGCGAGGACGCGAACAAATGAAGGAAGACGCTTGTACAGCCTCCCAGGGGTATGCACCCCTTGGAGACCATCCCCCCATCATCTGCCTAAATCTCCTAACGGGCAACCCTTGGAAAGCCGGGCCAACATCCATAAAACGTAGCAAGGACAGCTTGCCACTATAGAAAGCAGCTCAGTCCTTGCACAATGGTTACACATAGCGACATACTATTAACTGGGACAGCAATGCCAACACATTGCTGACAACATAGCGCCGGAGAGTATAAGAAGGCATCTTAATGAGGTCAAAGGGTCTCTCCATTATCAGTGCTTCAACGATACGGCCGAAGGCTACGCCGGTGTCACCAGAGGTGAGTCAGTCAGTCGTGTTCAGACATCCTACTTTTGTAACCTGTAACCCACCACTTGTACTACATTGTGAACATAATTACATTCCCTACAAGGGACTCATATTCAGAATTACAAGACCAATAAACACTTGGTCCACACTCTACACTAGCCTTACTGTTTATACGCCTCTTTACATCCCAACGCCCTTCCTTACTCCCGTCACGGTAAGACGTGACATACGGTAGTCTGATAGTGCTAGCTCAGATATCGTTGTGTTCCTCGAGCCGGCCCGGCTGCCAGAGAGCAGCGCGTGCTACTTAGCTGATACAAGCAGATTCAGTTACATAATAAGCAGTCAGCTGAGCGACCAGCGCAGTGACCCTTGCATTGGGTCCCATCCCTTCAAACACTACTACATTATTTATAGGAACGCCCCCTAGTTCCTAGCACACCACAACACTCTACACTGGTCAGCTTACCCTGCCAAGGGAAGCTACCCTTTTTAGGCACAACTTTATAAATTAGTACAATAACTCTTCCTTTTAGATCCACCCCCAAATAAGGGATCTAAAACATTATTTGGACAGAGATTTAATTTATTAATTAAGAGTAAAAAATAACAACAATTTTCATCGTTTATAAAAATGTAATTATCTGATATAACATCGTTTGAGATAAATTTTAATAATTCTTTGGTGATGTCATACCAATTGAGAATAAATAATTAGGAGAAATTTATGATATTATAAATTTTATTCTACAACAATGTGATAAATAGTCATTAATAAATTGTTCAGCGGAACAATGTTACAAATGCAAGAAATATTAACATTTGACCATTATGTTAGTCAAATATTAGTATTTTACGACCGCATAACACTATGAAAATAAATTTGTGCAATTATTTCCCTAATTATATTTTTGGAAATCACATTTATAAATACCATAATACAACAATTTTCAAATGAAACATAAAAATTGTCCAAAACTTGAACAGTCATAATTGATCTTCGGAAATGAAAACTACGTGTGATAATGTTTTTCTATAGAAACAAAACAAGTGTACGGAGAGGGATCATCAGAACTCTTAATTTAATCATGATCACCTCAAGAGAGTAAATAGTGTAAAAATTTAGAATAATCATACCAGACGAACTATCAATTTTCTGGTTATCATGCAACGAGTGTAAGAAGGGTTTATTTATACAGAGTGTCGATATTTTTATGTTGACGGTTATTTATTTTGGTGATTTTTGCCAAAGTTTTCAAATTTTAAATGTTAATAAATTGAGATATTTTAAAGGATGCGCTATTTTCGTTGTTCCTTCTTCCTACCTTGCTTGCATATTGCCGATATCAGTGAAGCCAGCTTTTACTTCGGTTTTGCCCAAATAGACCCTCAGATAGCTTTTATCTCCTGCTGAACTGATTTCGGGAATTTGCAAAATGGGGCCGTTGAACTCTGGTCTAAACGGGCTCAATACATAACCTATGAATGTATATTCTCGTCGTATATTACAGCTTAACTTGACTATCAATTGTCAAGTGATCAGCTGTTCCTGACATCTCCATTAATCTCAATTTCATTACTTCAAATAAAATAAAAACAACTCCGCTGGTGTTTAAAATAAACATTACACTAATGTTCTTTCTACTTATCACTCTCCACACAAATTTATAATATTTACACAAACTATCAAAGGCTGATCCGTCATAATACCACCCATGTCCACATTGTTAAACATCCTCGATGTAAACAATGACAATATCACAATGTTCATCGAACATCCTTCCTCCAAACTAATATGTAATTATTTAAATGCGCTTCGAATGTTTTATAAATGTATTTATAAATGTCTCAAGTAATCCCTATTATTATTTTTAATAATTATTAAATTATTAATTAAGATTCAAATAATTATAACAATTTTATAATAAATAAACAAATTATAAATATTAATATCAATTAATATTAAACGGGTTCACTAATTATTTACCAATGCGAATCAATATTTATCATTACAAATATTTATTTAAGCATGCTGTCATAATAATATAATTAGTATTATTATTGTTTAGTTATTTACATTTAATCAGCTGTTTATATGTTTAATGGCTTAATTAGCTTCATTACTCTCATATTATTCATAAGTATTATTTACTTTCATTAATATTGTTTACAATTATTTATTAACGTAATTATTGTTTACTTTCATTACCGACTTCATCACCATTTTCATTAGCATCATGATTTGCGTCAACTTTACCGTTTATAATCATTGCATTTGTTTAGTTACCATCTCTACACTTCATGGGGTTTTATGTCATTTCCATGCTAATATGGCCGAACACTTAGTTAAGCTCATACGTAAGGTTCTCTAAATCATGATAATAGTTTTGATAAAAATTAACTAACCAATTATCTTATAATCCTTTCACAACACGTTTTCCGCCAATATTCCCTCTGTCAATTCAACTGTAAGTCATTTAAAATAAATTGATTTACTTCAATACTCTTTCTTGTATCAACACTGCTTTATACTGCATTATACTTCTCATTGATACGTTTACATTACGTATAATACCTTTCACATAACAACATTGCTCTACAGGTATCACCACTTTATTCAACATACGACTCCTACCTCAATAATACGTCTAAAATGCGTATCAGAGATTCTCATAACTGCTATCACCCTACCATAGAATTATTAAACTTTACTTCACAATATAAAACGTAATCTTAATTACAACGTAAACTTGGAACTGTCACACAAGTTCTCTGTTACAATAAATACTTCATTTCGATGTTTACAGTGTAGAAATCCTCACGTTGTTAAACTATTTCATAAATATTGACCTTTAATTATAGTGTAGGGCTTATTTGGTTTACTTGAATTGCTAATCTGATTTAAGAACAATGGTCGTTAATACTTAATAGTATTACATTTTCGTAACACCTCTCTGATCGTTAATATTTATTGCTATAATGCAATATTAAAAGTCAACAACAATTATCTAAATGTTGCAAAAGTTTTTTCAAAGAATCCTCGATATTGTTGATATGTCACGACAAAATAGAAGAAAATCTCCTATATCAGTTATATTATAATATCGATAAATTATTATTAATAATTATCATCAATGCTAAAATTGTCTAATTAAAAAACTCACTCTTGAACAACGTTCAATAGCCCGAATCGCTATATATTTAATGTAGCCTCAAGTCTAATTCAAGTTATATCAAGTATAACATTTCCTTAATAAACGTAAATATGCTTCAATGATCGACGATAACAATATAAAACATGAGCAAAATGTGTTATGATCTATGAGTCTTCTTCCTGAACGAATGTTCTTCTTATATTAAAATTCCCAATTGTTAAATCGTTGTCAAAATAAATTAATGTAATTTGGGAAACCAGTCTTAAATTCATTAATGCAAAAGTCGAAATTCAAAATGCAATAACATTTAAAGCGTGGATGAAATCCTCAAAACGATGAAATTTACGAATAAAAACTACTCATGGAAGAATACTGAAATTCTACTATACATTCACTGAAGAATAAATTTATAAAAATGTTGAAATGGTATATGCTCCCAAAATATTGTAATTACTGCAAGTCTACTGAACCAACAACTACTTGAGAAGTCTTCTTTCTACATTGGACGACTCTAGAAGAAATAGTATGCTGGAAAATACTGTAAGGAACAGTATTCCATACTCTGGATAACTGATCGTCTTCCTCCGAGAAAACTGCCTTGTCGAACCTCGAACACCGTCCTCCAGTATCGAACTGCATCGTCTGGCATCGAACTCCGTCTTCATCCTCTCCGGGTCTGAACCAAACTTCACGCATCGAACCGGGAAACCCTGGTTCTCATCTGTTCTTGCGAACGATGGTTTGACATGACTGCTTCTTTCCATTATGTAGTTGTAGTGTGTATAATTGCATTTGCATTGCTTCATTGTTGTAATTTTGCTTAATGTTGGATGCTCTGACATTCCAGTTCATCAGCATATATCACGTTCCTTGCGCATAATTAACGTCGCCATCTCACTCTTCTTATAAATGCAGACAATCATTCCTCTCAACTTTCGAGTATACAACATCGTAGAAATATATTGATAAGGAATAATATCAATGACAATGTTCACAGTCAATGTGAGTAGCACGCACTTATATATTTCAGGAATGTCCCGCACTCTTTGTTCCTGCTAGGCTACAGCTCGCTTCACCAAGCGTTTTCACGCACTCGAAAAATTTACTGCTAGCGTTCTGAGATAAATACTTTTGTTAGCACAGTCTCATTTCTCTCAAATGTGGCTATAAAGCTTCGAAATTCTGTTGCAATATCAACGTAGAACGTATATATATAATGGTCTACTGTAGTTATAAAGTAGGATAATTGATTCTAATATTTGAACACTTATGCAATCTAATGTTTCAATCCCTGTATCACGGCTATGTCGCTGGCCCGAGTGATCGGCTTGTCGACCGTCAACTATAAGATCGCCTGCACTCTATGTTAATGGGATATTGGGACCGCGTTCGTCACAGGTCTTGCCCCTTCAAACGACACTGCACAAAAGACCTCGATCCACTCCGCGTCGTCTCCCAGCTTAGCTCACAGGGCGGTGCCTCATTAGCCAATCCGCGGTAAATGACCGGAACTAAATATTAATTTAAATCTTCATATATGGACTCAAAACTTCATTCCAAAGGTATCGATAATATTTATTATTAATTTATACACATTTCCATTGTTTCAGATGTAGATTTACTCCTTTTTGTACATTAATATCAGCGAAAATCTCTTATGAGGAGCTTTATTCTTGGCGGCATCATCCCATCCTTCCTCGCATTGTCAGAAACTGGATTGACCAATCACGTTCATTCATCTCTGTTCCTAAGCCATTTCCCGCAATTTATACGACACGAGGCAAGGGAAAATAATAGCTGCAATCTGAATCCATTGTTCGAACATTGAAAATACATGATGTTGTGCAATCCTTAAAATTCCTGCTATCTTGACTTAAATTCATCAAAAGTTTCAAAATATCATTCTCATCATCATGGGCATCTTAAAATTCGAGTTCAGTACCTACAGTAAGTCCACGGCCACCTCCTTCCCACTTCCTTGCCTAACCCTCCCACACTTCCCTTCCCTTCATCAGGCCCCTGTTCGCTTTGCAGGTGAGGCCGCCTGGTCGTAGTGGTAGTCACACTCCCCAGTTGTATCCCCGACTCAGAGTCACAAGCTCCAGGACACTACCCTCAGTGGCGGTAGAGGTGGGATCCCTCGCTTAGTCCGTGGAAAAAGCCAACACTGGAGGGTAAAACGACAGCGAAAAAACATCGAAAAATATTAATGTGTCACCTCCGTGGTGTAGGGGTCAGCTTGCTTAGCTGCCATCCCGGAGGTCCGAGGTTCGATTCCGGGCTCTGCCACGAAATTTGAAAAGTGGTATGAGGACTGGAACGGGGTCGACTCAGCCTCGGGTGGTCCAAATCAGTAGAGGGCGTTCGATTCCCACCTCAGCCAGCCTCGAAGTGGGTTTCCGTGGTTTCCCGCTTCGTCTTCGGGAAAATGCCGGGATGGTACTGCCCCCGGAAATTGAATTATATTGAGACCACGATGGCTGTATTGGAAAATATCAGTAAAGTTATGAATGTCATAGATATGACGTGGATATTCATGACGTAGGCACGGATGACGTAGGATTCATGCCAGTAGGCTGATTGAGCTGAGATTCTTGGTGACGTCATGATTTTCTTCGAGAAAGATCCGAGATTTACGACGCAGTCGCAGGAAACAAGGTATTGTGCTAAGGAAGAAGCTACGCTATTGGAGGAGAGACGCGAACCAATGAACGATAGTTTGGAAGGAAGACGGAGATTGCTGAAACTACGATATTCGATTACTTTTGGCATGCAGATTTGTGGAAATCTATTTTCAGTTATGGCATTGATTTGGAATTTTGAAGAAATTATTTTTGAGTTTTTGAATTTTGAAAATCCGTCAAGTATAGCCAAAGTTAAAACTTCCAGCAATGACGCAGCAACAGGCTATGGTAGGGATAGATACGCCCCTTAAGAAGTTGATAAACGGTCATGCACAGGAGAGAGGAGCTCTCATACGCATACTGATACTGATACGCTTAGATCTCATACTTGTGATCGCATATATATTTCTGGTGATATAGAGTTATTTTCAAGTGATTCAGTGAAGTAAGGTGTCTTTAGCGTGAGGTGAAAGCCTTGCCGCATCGAACGAACTCGGAGCAGTTCCATTTCACGCTGCTCAAAACTAGGTGAAGTTGAAACGCGCACATTAACGTTTCCACCAGTCAAGATATCAAGCGCTAACTTCAGCCTGTATGATAATTCTATTAGGCAGTATAACATTAAGGTGTATACAAGATTTCAACGATTTCACAGTGATACTTCGAAAGATATTGGAACTTTTAGGCTGCCAACAAAAGTGATTTTCTCGCCACAGGAGAAACACTTTTATATTCCACATTATACACTACGGCTGACACGTGGAGTGCAACAGTTTGGTATTACAACGATACATTCGACTATGGAACACTATAATATTGCAGTGCTTTTGATGATTAGAATCGTAGTCGAGATGGAGGGCTAAGGCTTTGATGCAATTGGGACATATGTCATTGGAGTAAAGTAGCAGCATGGAACTTCGTTAATCGTCTTTCTACAAAAGCGAGCATGTAGTGAACATCCAACTACACTCATGCATCGTTAATCCATCGCTGAATTATACCAGATAACTGTGGAAATATTTTCATACTCCACAACTATGAATATTTCTGCGGAAATAGCTACATTAAACTTCATGACGAATTCCTGCAAGAACTTCAGAGAACTTTCAAGAGAGGCCAGGGTTATCCCGGCGCACAATGAAGAATTTTGCCGGAAGGATGTTTCTCGTATCCACGGAGCAGTGCAATTTCGGAGGAGGAAGCAGTTCGATTCTCCGAGGACGCTGATTCCTGTTTCGAGGATGGAGCTCATCTTTAAGTTGGTGAAATGGATCCATCAGCAGTCTTCTGTGGGGAATTTTCCTCTGGAACTTCAATCGGCAGATAAGGTAGTCGTGAACGTTTCTTGTATTATTTCAGTATTGTAGCGATATCTGAGCAAACATTCTTCCCATATTTTCTGTCCTACCTTTTGCCCCATTTTATTGATTGATATTTTTGTACTCAGTACACTTCGATGATTTATGCCTTTTTCTTCGATTTTTGAGACATTGTTATGTCATTGGCATACTTAAATAATTTTGGATCAGTTGAGACTGATATTAGATTCTTTCAGTTATTTGCATATTTTTGTAGTCACTATTTAACTGTAAAGTTAACGATTTGCTATGGCAGATGAGAATTCAGACAGCGTGTCATTTTATTAAAGTAATTCTAATCAGTAAATTACTTTGACCAATTTTCTGTCATCCTCAAGAAAGAAGAATAATTAAAAGATTTTAGAGCGTTAAAATCTTTTACGATATCGACGATCTTTGAAATACTAGTCGTCTTATGAACATGATTGCAACATAGACATTTATCATTGCATTATAGACAATTTTATGAAATACGAACGTTAATTACAATTTATTGAATACACTATAGTAATGAATAATGAAGATAGAAGTTTTTCTCAATTATAGATTGGAACAATAATGTTTGCATTCCACAATCTAATTGTATTCTATTCGACTATTTTGCAGTTTAGTTGATCTTTGTTTGAAGATAGTATTTTTATACTGCGTTACTTTGAAGATGTTAATCTCAATTTTGATAGACCAGGCAGGAGTGTCTAACCGTATTTGCTATTAAATTTATTTGTGATTGGCAAATTTTTACTTCATATCGATTCATGAATGAAACCCACGAAGGTTAAATGATAACAGTCATTATTACAATTGATGAATATAAGAATTTTTAAAGAGGAACAATGGATGTATAATCGATAGTTCAGTGGACGTGTAAAAGTCGCTGTTGAATAATGCCCTTGAATAATGAAGGAGGTTCCCACAATGATTAATGAAGTTGTTGAATTAATAGTGGAGGTTTTTGTGTGTAGTTTGGAAGATTTTTATGCCATATATATAAAGATATATGATGAATTTTGGGCCAAGTGTTGTGCCATGTTTGTGCGTTAAGAGCGAAGTATTTTCCCACTGAATGTTGTTCTTGTTCTTTGAAAGATTATTCATATGAAGATACTGTTAAAATTAACAAGAGTGTTAAATAATTTGAGATAAAGATTTTGAATGGAGGTTACAGTCACAAATATTAATAATTATTATTAAACATTATTAAACCTGGATTTGACAGTCAAATATAACTAACCTTCATTGGTCGATTATATCAACACGATTTGAGTAATTATCAACCGGATAGACGTGTGGTTCAATGTATTCCTTGTATAAATAATATAAACAATTTAATATTGTAAGATAATTTTGTAAATATCTTTGTTAAATAATTTGAAATGATAGTGATTAATAGAAGCGTGTATTAAATTTTCAATCGTCATTTGACATTGTTATAAACAATTTATTATTGTTATAAATAATTAATGAACTTTTGTTATTAACATTTAGAGTTTTTTTTGTATACTCTAAACAACGCAAGTTAAGCAAGTGGTTTAAACAAATAATCATGATTTGGGATTGTTGGAGGAATCCACTGATGTTTGAAGGAAGCATGTAAGACATTTGCGTGATAATATTTCAGTTGAGATGTGAACATTTACGTGTTTAAAGGAGAGAGCCGAGCTCTGAGGTAGCACGCTTATGGTAGGGTTGAACGAACGGGTGTCCGCTTTGACGACACAGGTGTTTTGCAGCTGGTCCAGACAACTGTGTTACTGAGACCAAGGGCGTTTCATAATAGCCTTGTGGCTATAAATAAAGTGTGCAGTATATAAACACGCAAAGCAAGTGATATGTGTGTCTCATCCCAAATCCCGTTTCCATTCCCATTGCATTGTTATATTTTCGTTGCTATAAGCTTGAGAAAGCTAAAACATTATGTGTAGAGAATACAGGTCCTACAGGAGGACATGGTTATGTGGTCGATGGCTTCTGATTGCCACGTATATTTTGTTGTTTCATTTTGTTAAATATCATTCTTTATGTGAAATAAATTATTGTGCAGGTTAAAGTTTCTCGTCTTCGTTTCTGGTTCATTTTAAATATCATGGTGGAGGTTATTGTGAGGACATACTTTTAAGTGATCCAGTTGACAACCCAGTCCCCGAGATATATTTAAGAGGTAAGTCTAGGTAAGTATGAACCCCCGTATATTTTGGTGTGTTCCACAATAATTTTCTTGTTAACTATTGTGCTCTAATCTCGATAGTATCTGTCAGTGCCATTTTCATTGATGTAGCTATGCCGGCGCGTTTGATTATTGGCAATCCGATTGAGGGGGCGGATATCTGACAGCCTACTATCCGGGTAATCGGGTACAGTACTGCTTCCGAAATTTGAATGCTACATGATGAAACTGATGATATTTTTCGGGACCCATGATACAGTTTAACATTGAAATATAAATCCTGTAAATTGGCTCGAGCGAATTTTGTTAGCGAACGCAGGCAGTGGGAGAAACCAGTCACGTGATCAGAGACGCTCCAGAATATACTAGAACATTGAAAAGTGCCTAGCAAAAAGGTAATACCGCGAAATATTACCAGGTAGTTGTTATAAAATATATCTTTGGATATATGCCCACAGCCAATGAGAGGAGGGTTTATTGAAGCAGATATGGATTTTACCTAGTTAATTTGATTAACTATTCCATTTAAGCCCTATGTAATAATTTTATTCCATTGAAATTATCAAGAAAATTAAGACAAGTTTATAGTAATACTTTAAATGTCGCAAAAGAGAAGAAATTTACTGTGATAAGCATTATTACAAGTGCGCACCATTAACTGCGCGGGACCAACAATGGCGTCGGCATTAACGCGGGTTGGAGCGGGGTCGACCTGAAGAAGCGTTCTTATTCTGGCAAACTTCGAAGACACAAGACGTGTTACCTGGGACAGTTCACTCCCGTAGACTTCAGCCGAGTCAGGTCAGGCCCGACTTGAGAGACAACGCCGATCACGGCTAGCTTATAGTAGGAGCCTCGCTAACCAATCTAAGTAAAGTTGAGCGAAGGCAATAATAGTCTATAGCGAACAAGTGTTCGAGTTTAGCGAAAGTAAATTGTATCCAGTATATACATTTATATACATAGCAAAGGTTTATGAATATTTGAAGTGAATAAGTTCAGAAATTAAACAGTTTAAGGACGAATTATATCTGTCAGAGAAAGTTGCGTATCTCAGCAAGAAGAAACGCTTTTTAGTGCGGCGAAAATACAGCATAGTCAAGTCCACGTTACGGAAATAAGTGAGTAATGCAGTGATACTATATGAACATTGAGACTTTGTATTATTTGAACATTATGAAGGCTACAAACATTTATCAAGAGGAATTGTTTAATAAGGCAATGATAATGAGTGAGATGATGGATTAAGACTTTTGTGCGACGGGGGTATGCCGATACAGAGTTGTGAATGACAACATGGAACAACGTTAATTAACAACGAAAATATGTATAACATCTAGGATGTCTACAATGCCGAGACAACATGAAACATTATGTACACTTCCATCCAGTACATTTAATTTCATGTACATTAATTCTCGACTATGAACAAATATAATCTTTCATGGACCAACCAAATGAACATTAACATCTACGATAGTGATTCGATGTTCAAGTTAAACATTTATTTGTAACGATGATACTAATGCGTATATATTGCTTGATAATGATGGAGAACTTTCGAGAGATGTCGGCAAATGAAGAGTCATCAACGGGAAGACAGAAGATAGAAGATACCAGGCCCGGTGATTGTTCGAGAGGGTTTCCAAGTTCGAGGAACGAGGTTCGATGTCCGGAGGAGACGAGTGATTGCCGGGGAAGAAGTCTTTCTATTCCCGAGGTCGCTGCGTGTCCACTGGCGTGGAACGGATTTGGTTTCAGCAATTCATACCTTGGAGATGATACAGCTAGGTATTTTCGAATACCTGATAATGAACCTCAATTGTCTACTAGAAAAAGGTAGAAATGTTTTTCATTATTAAGTAGTTTGAGTATTATTACAGCATTTGTGAACAACAATTCCCCATATTTAATTCATGTATTTTCACTTCGATGTTTATCAAGTTTATTCTACAACATCGTATAGGATGATGGTCTTTAGTCATCTACACCTGAAAACTTTAAGGATTCAGTTTCTGAACTGAAGTCAATTTGTTTGAGAATTTATTTTCCACTTGGAAAAACTTTGTGAAGTTCTTATTCGACGATTTTCGATTTTTAATTCAAGATTTCAGGCAGTTTGTCTTTGATATTTTAGTAAATTCAGTTTTGAGTAAAATGAATTGGGCATTCTTATTGTATGAAGAATTTTAGTTAGGAGAAGAGATCTACGCGTGATATACTGTGAAATATCACCCATTACTATAAACAATCCGTCGATTTAGCAAGTTATATTCGTTACGTTTACGACGTGAAGTCAAGTACTTATGAATATTCTTTGTGTAGAATGAAGATACATTCGGTCGTTGACAATCCTATATTGAGTTGAAGGAAGGCTATGCCCTTCATGAAATGTAAATTAATTGAGACATATCTTCTTGAAAGATAATTCATCCGACATTAAGGAAAGTTAGATAGAATCTCGTCCAGTCGTGATTGATCCTTATTGGACGCTGAAATAACACAAGTTGTTATTAATGCACAAATGTAACATACGTTATTTGTCAATGTAGTACTGCAGCCGTGTAATTTTGTAGTAATGATCAGTATGGAGAAACAATTGTATTTATTCTTATTACATGCATAGAGACATGGCATTTTATATCAGAGTAACAACGTTTAGTAAACCTCAAAGATCTTTCATCATAATCGTTTTGAGAACGATAAGTGTGTCATTAGAACAGATATGACTGTTAACATGTAAGCAGTGGATTGGAACAACGATAAAATAAATGCTAGAAGGAAGTAATGCAAGTACTATTGAACAATTGTTGGGAACAATTGAGGTGATGTCATTAAAGTTGTGTATTGGATATAGTGTATACGAGAGATTCATGTCGTATATAGATGTTTGTGAAATACGAGGGTATTGCCGTATTAATTGTATTGAAGTACTGTTGTGAGAAGTAGCTAAAGCATTGTTGTGTGTTAGTAGAGTTATGGAGAACTCCTAAGTGTGATTAGATCTACGACATGGAAGTCGGGAGTAGGCGGAACGACGGTGGGAAACGTTATATAATCGTTGCCCACTAAACTATTATTAATCTATATTAAACCTGGAAATGTAATAATAATAATATGAACTCATCTTTATTGATCGGTCATATCGAACCGGAGATGACTATTAACCAATTTTGACTTTGATGGTATAGCATTGTAAATATTAAAGAATAGAAGAAGGGAAACTTTAAACCAGATATAGTTTTAATAATCTTACTATCTGAGTAATATCGTCATGAGAGTAAATGTTTTTGGAACGATAGACTTGTGTAGATGTTGAACATAAAACTTTTCACATTTGTTTAATTAAGGATTTTTGTTATTTTTAATAATTATTTACTTCATGTTTTAATATATTCTATAGCTTTTAGGAGTAAATGTTTTCGAAGCGAGTGTTTGCTATATCGATGAATGAGGCGTTTATGAACTTAGTCAGTTGCATATGGCGCAAGTGAATATTAGAAAATGTGTATTAAATTGTGTGTGAATTTGTCATAAGAATGATTGTTTTATGAGGAGTTTTGTAATGTTTAAATGATGGAGAATACGATGTGATTTCACTTTTGTTCATTTTACGTATTTCATGTGCTAGAATGAGACGGGAACTTTGACAGCTGCAATACAAGCAGGCCCCGTTAATCTGCCAAGGTCAGATTGTTATATAATGAAACCAGTTTCGCAGCTGAGTATATTTTATGAATGAAAATATCTGTGGACCGTGTCATAGCTTTACGAGATAGTAAACCAGCTATGCATCAGGCACACGCCATTAAAGTTAAACGTTATTAGATGGAATGCAAGACTCATTAAATCTCAAGTAAATTGTTTTATTATTTTATGTTTTCGTAAATGGCAGAGTCTTTATATATTGTAATTAGGAATGTCAGTGTGAATGTGGTAAGTCATGAGTACTTCAGTGGCGTAAATGAGAAACAATATTAGGGTGTTATATGTTATTTATTGTTATTTAGTTTTATTAACAAATTTATATTTTTATACGCCTTGTTTCGTGTATCTTATTTTATACTATAAGCAGAGACGTGTTATGGAACAGCCTAATTTAGATAGGATGTCCTTTTATCCAACAAAGCCCCGAGACTAAGGTAAGTTTTATACTCAGCCCTTTTAAGCTAGTTTGTTTTTATCCATAATACGCTCGTGGACTACTGTGTATAATCCCGAAGAGCTTGTTGGCGTGATTTTGATTGTTCACTTAGCCGGAAACATTCATTATTCTACAATCCAGCTGTGCTTTGGATGATCAACAAGTAACTTCTCAATTTTTACGGGTACAGTACTGTACCCGATTATATCAAATCAGAACTTGTTGAATCCAATAAAATCAGCTGGATCGTATAAACCTGATAACCCCCGACTAGGAAATAAAACAGATCCTACCAACAAGTAAAGGATGAAAAGGGGACATGTTAATCCTACCAAGATTGCGTTAGGAAGAACCATAGATAAAAAAATAATTAGCTCAATAAAAACACACAAGACTCACACAAAAGAAAGGTCTCAGAGCGAAGGAAAATATCAGATAAACACCCATCAATGGCCTTCCTGACACAACCTTCCATCACGATTATAAATCACCTGTTCAAAATTATCTTAGGATAAAATTACCAAACTTGTATTCACCAAAGAAATAACACAAAATGAAAATAATGTGTCAAAAGACTATCCCATCGGATATCACAGACGAAAATCCTGTCTATAGTTACGTATTGTCCCATTAGACGCATAGACTGTAATATGTCCAATATAACTTAATATTGCATCGATATCATATCAGAATTACGATCAAAATTCACTCAAGCAAATGGCATCATAGATCCATCATATTCAATGTCTTACGAAATAATTTTCACTTCTATACGCCAATTTACATGCATATACACACACGCCCTTAAACGCTTTATTAATTTCACACGATTTTTCATCATCCATGTATTTGCTCATTTAACTCAAATAGTGTTCATTTCAGTATTGTGCTCACATTCCAGTATAATTTCAACCAAACAGTTAAGCTAAGGCAAATATAAACGTCATCATCTTGATAAATATGTAATAACGATGATGATGAATATCTTTATTGGCTTTGCAATTCCAATTCTCTTATAGAATTAATCAATCATGATACCATTCAACCCTCCAAATTGTTCACGTAAAACCTTCAGTTACACATATTCCCATTTTGAATAAAAATGCAGACTAATACGCTTTAATAATCGTATATGTCACACCGGACATTAATAGTACTTTGAACATTCATTTATTATACCACTATCATCTTCCTAAGGTTCCACAAACTCAAAATACCAATAGCTACTATAAGCTCACATACCATTTATATCATACTGTTCTGTTTTCATAAATACCATTAAATTCGACGATCATATATCACTCTCTTAATTGCCAATATCTTTTCACAAGCTTCAACTAACTTCAACAAACATTCCGCAAAAAATATGCCAATTGAAATTCGTAACACCATCTTACTTTGATCAAATTGTTAAATAATGGTTACATGATTATCCAGGGAATTTAAGTCACATCACCTATCAAAAATACACCTCATCACAAATTTAATAACAATAAGCTTATAAACTGATATTCAGAAATGTTGTTCGACAAGAAAAATGTAAATCAAAATTAGATCTACAAATCGAAAACTCTACCAACGATCAGAAGTAATTAAAACTATATCCTGAAATTAGATACAAAATCCTTACTGTAACAAGTTGTAAAGCAAGATACAAAATCGGACAAGCTAGAAAAGATCTCTACTCAATTGAAATCGAAATGACAATGATATACAGTACACCATGAATCTCACGTTAACAGAGTTACTCACTGTGATTCATTAGAGCATTTCAATGACTGATCCACCTCAAAAGAGTAATGAGATTTCTCAAAAATGAGAATGGTCAACACCTATTTCTCAAAAACAAAATTCTCATAATAAGAGTTCATGAATGCGATTTCCAATCAAAATTCTATGATCAAAAAAGTTCCCTATATATATATACACGCATATCTTCTTCCTATTGGTGGTCTTCTCAACGATTAAAAATATTCATAATAAATTAATAAAGTTCAAAAACCCGGATTCAAAATTATCGTAAACTCCAAAACGACAAAATTGAAGTAAGGATGCGTTCGTTATTCGAACCAATCCAATTTAAAAAAATGAGTCCAAGCACGAAAGAACATCGAACTTACACCTCACTCCTAATCATGATAATAAAAGAATGCCAACTGGTTACAACTCAATACTCAATACTCACGAGCTACTCCTTCCCTTCTTTGAATTGAACAGCATCTCAGGCACATCATTGGTCTCGTACACCCGATTGTAAACGGCATCTCTCTTGGCAGAATATTCGATTCTCGTAGAAGACATTTATTTCAGAAGCATTACAGTGGTTTCCACAGGTTCCCTTCATGACTTCACATATATCAATTTTCCTGTTCAAAAATATCACTAGTTACTCTGGAAAACATCACTAGTAGTTGTAGGCTTCACTGGCAATTCACGAAGATTCAATGCTCCACTTCGTGTATCATGTTCTTTGTTTCATACTTAGTCCACCTTGGCTGTAGATTCAGTTACAACTTGAAGTGTTCCACTCGACATCATGACAAATAACATCTTATATAATCGTAGACGAACATAAGTAGTGAAATACACTTCCTTTGAAGTAATGTTCTCGAGATTCAATAAAACATCTGATATCTTTCACAACAACAATCCAGTGTTAAAATACGAGTCTCCGGTAACACGTAGAATTCATGTATAACAACTCGTAACACTCGTATAAATGCAGCATCAAATATGCGTAAAACTCAATAAGTGTCTAATTCCAATACGTTCTATCATTCGACTTCACTGCGAAGTAACAAGTCCAGATATATAAAGGCCTATCTCATTATTTCAAAGTGTCCTCGTTCGCACACGTAAAATAATGCTCAACTCAGCGCAAGGAATGTTCATATGAAGGCACGAAAGTCTGTTTACTAAGCATGGTCTCGTTCCGAGATACAAAAGCATCTGATCTCTCTTCTGTCACGCAGGCTTGAGCAAAACTGGCTTCTTCCCCCAACACGATGCAAACTAATCGATGTATATCGCAGGTACAGATACATAGATATATCTTACGTCGAACTCAGAGTCAGTTCCAAAGGAAACTCAATTGTAGTATCTTCATAATAATACTTGTTATTTTCTGGCACAAATCAGACTGCAAATACCGCTCTGTATTCCTCTTAATTCATATATGAACGTCTCAACAAGCATGCATCTCGAATGAGAACAGGTTATCGATGGGGATTGGCCTTGGTTCCGCCGTCTGTAATGCACTGTGGAATTAACCTTGGCCTCCAAACACACAGGGTTTCGGAAAAGAATGCGTTGCTCTTCTGTTCTACATTCTCAACTGGGCATAACAAAATAAATACATTGTAGAATAAGGATCGCAGCGGCTCAGTGCGCTGTTTCAAAAAGTTCCAATAATCTCACCTACCATAAGACCACGGCTGCCTCCTTCCCTTTTCCTTGTCTCTCCCTCCCACTCTTCCCATCCCCTCACCAGGCCCCCTGTTCGCTTTGCAGGTGAGGCCGCATTGGCGAAGTGCTAGTCACACTCCCCAGTTGTATCACCCGACTCAGAGTCTCGAGCTCCAGGACCCTGCCCTCAGTAGTGGTGGAGGTAGGATCCTTCGCTTAGTCCGTGGGAAAAGCCAACCCTGGAAGGTAAACCGTAGAAAGAAAAACATATTAATGTATAGAGCCCGGGTTTGTAAACTCAATCAAATGGTGAAACAAGCAAGCATATAAGCACAAAAAATGAAACAAATAAGATAAAAAAATAAACAAATAAAAAAATAAAATTAATTCATAAATATATTGTTTCGTAGAATTCTTACCTTACGTACGCTCGTTACAGCACACAAGGAAGAATATCTTGAGATTTTCTTGTGTGATGCTCCTGCGTTTGTCAGTGTGGAATGTTTTAAACAGTGAAAATGATCCGTCAACGTCGCATGTGTTACAGGAACAAGTGAAAAGCACTAAAGGTCTTCTTGAGTGAATTTCTCTTCGATATACTGTACGATTCTGTACCAGAAGGTGTTATAGAAATTTTATACAGTGATTCATAACCAGGGTTTTTCGTTAATACCTTACTGAGTTAACCCATCGAGTTAGAACTGATTGAGGAGGTAAATACAAATTTAGAAGGACTTCATGAAATTTTTGAACTCTAATCGGTGACTTAACAAACACTTTCTTCACGCTAACTGTTCCAGCGACACGATGTAAACCGTGAGAAAGACACGTCAGGTGAACTAACTTAGGATAAAGGACTTTTAATCCAGTTTCCGCTTTAACAATATATGGAGCAGCATCGCTGAGAAAATAACAATACATTGTCATACCGTTCCCCTTCTGGCCACAAGATAGCTAACTATTCATTGAAGAATTTTCCAATAGTGGAATTATTTACTCGGTCATGTACTTGTATATTAAGAAGATGTGATCTACTGCCTGTTTTCTTAGCACCAACTAAAGCACTACATACACATTGTCCTGCTGCATCTGTGGTTTCATCAATAGAAATCCATATTGTTTCGTGCTTTAGTTGATTCCGAACATGACAAATTAAGTCTTGAAAGCACTGTTGCAAATAGTTTTTTCTCAATGTAGATTCGTCCGGCATCCTTCTGTTTGTGTGTTTTTCTAAAAATCACCGAAGCTGTTCATTAATAAAATTTCCAAAATGGAATGTCCGAACTCACTAATGCTAAACACAATTCTTTGAAAAATGTATCACTTGAATTCGTTTGTTTGCCTACAGTGCATGTAATTAGTTGCTGATTTAACTAAGATTTATCCTTAACCCTCTCCTTATGTTGTTAATATGCTGTACAATGTCATATTTTTTCTTTGTAGAAACACTTTCTTCGCACACCAAACAAAATGTTTTAAAAAGTCTGCCCACAAACCGATCTACTGGACCATCAGACATAAGCCCTATATTCCTGAAAAACACCTCTGCATCTCTCAGCATCCCCTTGTCCATAATACTCAACTGGTGCATGACTTCCGGCACTTTTCCTGACTCATGGAAGAGAGCTGATGTCACACCTGTCTTTAAATCAGGCAGCAAGCACGAAATTTCCTCGTACAGACCTATATCTATCGTCCCTATACTTTCCTCAGTCTTCGAAAGAATAATACTTTGCATTCTCCTCACTTTCACCAAACCATGCCTCTCAGAAGAACAACATGGCTTCGTCCCTGGAAAATCGTGTTTAACAAATCTGACTGTTCTGAACCATCACATAATTTCTGCATTAGATAAAAAATCTCAGCTAGATGTAATCTACGTTGACCTGGCCAAAGCATTTGATTCCGTGAACCATTTCCTTCTCCTCCATAAGCTTGCTTCACGATACAACGTACATGGATCCTTCCTATCCCTAATACAAAGCTTCCTGTCCAATAGGCAACAACGGGTAGTGCTTCCAGGGTCTGTATCGTCCTGGCTTCCAGTCTTATCAGGAGTAACTCAGGGCAGTATCCTGGGACCCCTTCTCTTCGTGCTGTATATGGATGATATAAACACATGCGTGCAAAATGCTCCGTGTTCCCTTCTTCTGTACGCTGATGACCTCAAGATATTCAGAGAAATTTCCAGTTCCGACGACCATACTGAGCTCCAGGAAGCAGTGAATGCATGTACTGATTGGTTCAACAAATGGAGGTTATCTCCAAATCCCAAAAAGTGCTTCAAAGTTTCTTTCTCGCTACTGAAATCTGGAAATCAAGCGGACTATAAAATATGTGGAAATAAATTGGATACGGTTTCTCAGGTAAGAGATTTAGGTATTATTCACGATGATAAATTGACATTCTCTCCCCACATTGACCATATCAAATCTCGCGCAATGCGCAGTCTCGGCATTCTATACAGATTCACAGAAATTAGAGACCTTACTGCACTTAAATTATACTTCACCACATATGTTCTCCCTATCCTAGATTTCTCTTCCCCAATTTGGTCTACTTCGGCTATAACCAATATTTCTAAATTGAACAGTGTCTTTAGTTTCTTCATATCAATAGTCAAAGCTGACAATCCTTCGCTAAGGCAGTTTGCCAAATCCGACATTCTAAATCAGCTCAATATACTCGACCTGAGCAGCCGCTTACAATTTACTGACCTGTGTTTCCTACATAAAGTTATGAATGGTTACACAAAATGTAACATGCTCTTAAGCTACTTCCCACTCCATGTTCCCTCCCGTTCATCACGTCAGAACCATTTACACCATATACCCCGCCCACGACTTGAAGTACAGAAGCGCTCTATATTCCACCGTCTACCTACCCTTAGTAACTCCCTTCCAAATATTGACATATTCTCTCCCTATAGAACATTCAAACACAACATTAGAAGATCCCTTTCATCCTCGATTCCTACCCCCTCACCCTCCTAATCACCCACTACCCCAATCACTCCCTGCATTTTTCCCGAGACTTGTGCCATGCTGCCATCACTGCCATTGTTATTGTTATTGTTGTTATTTTTGTTAATACTATTTGAAATTGTTAAAATATTAGTGTAAAATGACCTATCATGGTTGTATCTAATAATTATTAAATAAATAAAAAAATAAAAAAATAAGAACCTACCGTCTTCGCTAGATATATCACATCCAAACTTGTTTACGTATTTGCGCAACAAAGCCCATTGAGATGTTTTTGTGGGTGGTATATCTTAACTTACCTATACTACTGTACAGTACATGACTGATCGCGATCATCTACACCTTGTCATAAGGACACGTTTTGTACGACTGAAAGAAGATTACTGATTGCATCAGCAAGCTCGGAAAACGGGGATTCACCAACCAAGTGACAATATGTCGATACCGGATTGGACAGTTTAATCACAGTAGAAGATATTCGGCGGGGCATCCCATTTTCTCTCGCAATTTCAACTACGCAGTGTTATTTCACAACATCCTGGGGCTTCCCCCTTTCACACTTATACCGTATAGCTTATTAGTAGATATAAAATGACGGACGAATTGTCTGAATGATAAAATGATAGGAGTGAAAGTTTACTTTCAGATTTACATGTTTTGGGTAAAACAAGCCATTTTAATTTTAAAAAACACAAAATAAGTAAGCAAACTCGTATTTCTGCCGAAAAGGCATTTATAAGCATTTCGCTTAGACATCCGGGCTCTAAATGTATTTTTCAAGTCCTCGTACTGCAGCTCGTTCACCAAGATTTTACTTGTATAAATATCTTTCTTTTCACGTGGGTGACCCATGGTTTAACCCATAGATGTTTAGTTTACCTTTCCGTTTCATTTACATACCGGCATTGCAGTGGCGGCGCGTGGATAAAACATCTGGGGGTTCACTACTTTGAAAAATAACGTGGCCAAATTTAATGTTACTTGATGCTTACATAGACGTAAAATAGTGACATTGCATGACTAGAAAGGTGACTTTCCTTTAAGACACATGATTGTAGCTCGAAAAAGTTACCAAAATTATGAGAAATGAAAGACAGAGAATATAAGGTGTAATTACCTTAAGCTGATCCAGTTTCGTCTGATGTTGAAGACGTTGCTGGCGTTGGTATAACAGCTGTCGTCTGTGTGTACAGGAAATCCATCCTCCTTTCCTTCCTGGCGGCGAATAAGTCAATTACCTTCTCCTTAAAATCGACTAATTTACGAGTCATCTCCTTCTCGATGGACAACATAGCGAGAGCAGACAGTCTATCTTCATGTATTGTACTCCTCAGGAATGTCTTAATCCGCCTTAAAGTAGAAAAACATCTTTCTGCTTCAGAAGTAGTCATGGGGACAGTAATAATGAATTTCAAAAGTTTCATCACTTCTCCGAAAGGTTCCTTGAGATGGTTCTCTATCAAAAAAGCAAGGATGTCAGTTGCATCTTTCATTTCTTTAAAATCACTTCTTGAATAAATCACCTGCAGTTCGGTTTTCAGTTTATTTTTTATCAAGAAAAGGATAGGATTCTATAACATACATAAGATTCTCCTCTGGAAGATTATTTTGGAAGGATGGGAAGAATTGGTGGTCAAAGAAGGTGGAGGCCAGTAAGTGGTTGGAGAAGTTGAATCTCTCTTTGCTGTGATTTATAATCACGTCACACACCTTCTTCGCCGCAATGTTCCTCGAGTAATAACTATTTTCGTATCTTCTTTTCCCTCTGTTGTCTTCTACATGTTTCTCCACAACGATGCTGTCAACATTGTCCCTTACTTCCAAAATTGCAATTTCGAAGGAGCTTACTGCACTTCGCACTGATACAGGGTTAGCAGAACGCTTTTGCAATTGGTTGTATAGAATGTCCACGTGAGGCATAACACTGTAAAAGAACTCTAACCAAAAAGTAAACGTTGGCTGTTGTATTTTCAGACGCAGTTCATATGCTTGGTTCATAGTAGCTGTTTTTCTGCTCGTGTCTTCGATTTTCTCCAAGCATTCCAGAATTGCATCCTTATGCTCATGCAACGTAAGAACGCATCTTGATTTAAAGTTCCATCTCATAGCTGAGCCCTGCGGAACTCTTCAGCCCACAACCTCATCAAGAATGCCCACTCTCTGAGGCGAATGAGAAAAAAAATGCTGGAATCTCTCCAATGGTGGCAAAGAACAATCGCACTTCTTTGTTGTGGCTAGTAGCCTGAGCCAGAATTCAATTCAATTGATGGGCGTAACATTGCACTAAGTAAGCAAATGGGTAGTTTTGTCTTACAATTGTTTGTACTCCGGAGTGTCGGCCACTCATAACATTGGCACCATCGTAACTTTGGGAGACTACTTTTTCTTTTTGCTCTCCAACTACGTGAGTGAGGACCCCTTTTATACAATCGGCTAATGAGCAGGCGTCGTTTCCTGCTGGGTTTAAGAAAGTCCAGAACCTTTCAACAGGCTTCCCATTAGCTAATACATATCGAAGTACAATGACTAACTGACACTTTGAATACACATCAGATGTTTCATCTGCTATCAGGGAGACGAAGTCTGCAGTAGCTACTTCAGCTAAAATATTCTCGCGACACACAAGCAACATACATTCCAGAATGTCATTTTGAATGTCCTTCGTCGTACCCTTGAAGACTGTAGCACTGTTGAAATGACCCCTAACGACGGTATCCAAAGCCGAAGTAAAATTAATGATTCCTCTGAATACGCCTGGATCGTTTGAATCTCCTGCAGGAGACTCGCTCTGACAGTAGCAGTAAGTAGTATTGTTTTGCCCGGACAGGGCAGAATCGAAGCGTTAGTTCAGCACGATCCAAAGTTTCATGTGCAGTGCTGGAACACGGCCATGGGTTAGTTGGACCGCAGGGAGCGGGTCGTAAAATGACCTCTTAAAGCAAGTTCAAATTCACCACAGAATTTCACGCAGTCAATGATCTTCGAGAGCACGTACCTATTTTTTATGACACTATCATTATGCCTCTCAATATTCCTTCTGAAAGCGTTACTTAGCTGCTGCCTAATATCTGTTTTCCCCAGAACTGAAAGATCTAAACATGCACTCTTATGTGTAATAGATGCTTCGTGCTCATTGATAGTTTGTGTTAAATGGCTGAGATATGATACCCCTGTTTTTGTCCAATTCGTGTCCTTACCCTTAGCAAAAGCAAGCACTGGAAACATAAAAGCCTATTAATGGTATCGCAACCACATAGCCAAGTATTCCTCTCGTAAATCTGTGGCTTAAATGTTCTACAAAAATCCTTATCTCTACTAGTTGGCTTCTGAATAATGTTCAGGGAGGGAAGAGGCCTGCCAAGCTGCTTTATTTCGCACCTTTCTTCTATACTAAGTGTTGAAAAGGTATTCTCTAGAAGAAACCAAACGGTATTCATTTTCACACTGATGAATACACGACATACGCATTAAGACACCGCCACACACCATGATAACGTACGTCAGATACAATAGAGCACTTCGATCAACACAGACTTGAGAAGATATTCGCTAAGGTACGCTTCCGGAGGTGGTTGAACTGACGGGTCAAAAATAAACACTGCTTCAAGAACGTGTTACGCAGACTGTTATTTATGTTCTTATCTTGACGTATTTTGCCTATATGAGCACTTCTAAATAATTAAAAGTTTACATTAATTACATAAACATAGGCTACGTACGCCTAAATCGTAGTTACGAAAGTATTCTGCTTCATTGCGGTTAATTATATCTAAAACGCAAAATCGTGAAATTAAAATCCCTTCAAAACGTACCATAACAGACAAATTTTAAACCGCACGCTTAGAGACAATACATCGTCCAGGGCTGCATCGGCTAACTTCGGGGTGGTTCGAAGTAGATCGTGTCTAGCGCTGGCTTGAGCTGGTCCTTTCACCAGCGATAGTTTAGCTTTGTTCTCGGCTTACCCCCCTTTGCCTCACAGGACTCCGCGCCCATCGCTCCCTCCTTACGTCCCACCGCCTCGCGCCAGCGATCCAGAAATTGAACCTTTCGCGCGCCAGCGATCCAGAAATTGAACCTTTTTGCTGGTTCCGGAGAGCAACCGAGTGTTGATGTCAAAATTATCCCTCCAAGCGCAAATTTACATATATAATTAAAGAAATACGCACTTGATTAACCATTTTACTAAGAGTTATATATTTCGAGGGGGTTCACTGAACCACTGAACATATAGAACGCGCCGCCACTGCGGCATTACCACTACAGAACTGCAGGTACCATGATACAGTAAAGTGAGCAAGGAACTGTCCTTCATCCATTTTGCTGAACTATGATAAAATATTTGATGTAGTGTAATGGTGTGATTATTGCTTTGTATAACTTTTATAAAAGTTCAGTTTTATAAAAAAAAATAGCAATAGTACCCGGCTTCGCCCGGTGAATTTATTTATTTTATGGATGATAATGAATACTACTACAGAACTGGCACATGATACTATAACTACCAGAATATATATAAATTTGTGGTGTTGGTGGTGGTGGTGGTAGTTGTTGTAGTGAGGGTGATAAGCAGTACAGTATAATGGAAATTCAAGACGTACGTAAAAAAGTACATTGTATAAATAAACGTATGTATGAGTGATTGATTGTCTCGCTGAATGAATGAGTATCTGAATGGAATGAATGTATGTATCGCGTGATCGAGGTTATGAAAGTGCGTGCGTGAGAGAGTGAGTGAACAGGAAAATGTACTATGTCAATATTCTAAATATGTAAATACTGCAAATATCTTTGTAAAATTTGTAAATATTGTTAAAACAAATGTAGATGTAAGCTGTGCCTGTGAAGCATGGAATATGTATGTGGGGCTTGCCCTTTTTCACTAGGCCTTCCATACTTCGTGTACGATTTATGGTAAATAAATAATAATAATAATAATAATAATAATAATGGACGTAACATTTAGGTCATTTCCCCCTAATGATAATAATGATAATAGTGAATAGGGAAACGTCTATTTACTAACTACAGCACTGACAAATGTAATTTACAAACAAATTTCTTAAAATGATTAGAAAGAGGAGTAAGTGAAATAAAAGACACTGCCTATGGCCTATATCTCATTGTCTGTTAGAAATGTAGAGACCAATAGTGTCGTCTTTTGTCGCGTAGCGCCGTAGGAAAATAATCAGAACACTTTGGAAAACTTCGGCTGTCCCGAGCTCCTGAGGTAGCAATAGTATCATTTATGGCCACATAGCGCTCATCGATAAGTTTCGGAATAAATTAAGGTAAATTTGAAAGCACCAACGCTTATTGCAACTGATAACCTCAATGTATTGCACCAACACCATTGCACTTATACAGATGCATATTATGTTCATGATGATAACTGTTTTAAGGGGCAAAAGAAATCTTTTTGCACTAATTACTACCCGTGACTGCAATTTATAAGCAGCGCAAGATTGAACTATTTTCGCAATTCTGTACCAGAACACTGGTAGGGGCAACGTGATGCAGCCCGAATTGCCAGTCAACAATAGATTTATTAAAATACTGTTAGAGTTAGCCAACTACGGACATGAATGATTCTAGGGCCTTAATACATGGTTTTCAAGTTCAGTATGTTTGTTATTCTAAATGTAGGGAATGGAGTGCGTTGTCCAAAATATCAAGTGGACAGTGTTACCAGCAGGGTTTCAAAGTTTATGTATAATTTGGTACAATTAGGAGGAACGGTGTAGATTTGTGATAAAGGGCCTAAATGCAGGGAATGGAGTGGTCTGTCCGAAATTTAAAGTGGACTGTGTCACCCGCAGGGTTCCAAAGGGTAAGTGTACAAAATGTGGTTAAGATCGGTGAAACGGTGTAGATTTGTGATAAAGGGCCTAAATGCAGGGAATGGAGTGGTCTGTCCGAAATTTCATGCTGACAGTGTTGCTCGCAGGGTTCCAAAGGGTAAGTATACAAATTTTGGTTCAGATCGGTGAAACAGTGTAGATTTGTGCCAAAGGGCATAAATGCAGGGAATGGAGTGGTCTGTCCGAAATTTCATGTAAGCAGTGTTACTCGCAGGGTTCCAAAGGGTAAGTATACACATTTTTGGTTCAGATCAGTGAAACGGTGTAGATTTGTGATAAAGGCCTATATGCAGAGAATGGAGTAGTCCGTTGGAATTTTAAAGTGGACAGTGTTATCCGCAGTGTTCCAAAGTGTGTGTATACAAATTTTGGTTCAGATCGGTGAAACGGTTTAGATTTGTGCCAAAGGGCCTAAATGCAGGAAATGGAGTGGTCTGTCCGAAATTTCATGTACACAGTGTTACTCGCAGGGTTCCAAAGGCTAAGTATACACATTTTAGTTCAGATCGGTGAAAAGAGGTAGGCTAGATTTGTGCCAAAGGGCCTAAATGCAGGGAATTGGACTGGTCTGTCATAAATTTCATGCAGACAGTGTTACTCGCAGGGTTCCAAAGAGTAAGTATACAAATTTTGGTTCAGATCGGTGAAACGGTGTAGATTTGTGCCAAAGGGTCTAAATGCAGGGAATGGAGTGGTCTGTCCGAAATTTAATATAGCCTAAACTCTTCCTATTGAATCTGGCTATCATATAAAAAAAAGAATTTTTCGAATCCGACTGGTAGTTCCAGAGATTAGTGCGTTTAAACACAAACAAGCATACAAACTCATCAGCTTTATTATATTCGTATAGATAAAATAAAATGTATTTGGCAAATTTATTCGACAGTGTAATACCGGCCTCATGGTTGCTGCACAACCCCATTTACTTCCTTTCGCTGTTAACTACATCACGCCAAGGTCAAGGCATTACCGTTCTTGCATTGGCAAACATGTGATGTTATGTCTGACGACTCTTGGATAGTTGGCACAGGGGAGTCAGGTACAAGTAATTTAGAATAATCTTGGATTCAGCTTGAGACCAAGTGGTCGCTTTCCGACGCCCCACAAATTCTGAACCCCTATGTTACTTACTTGGACATATAGAGAAGTGTCTTGTCGTGGTACAGCCATAAGTAGTGGTTTGGTATGCTCATTTCGTGGAAAGTAACTTTCTTGGCGTTCTTGAAGAAACAGTCGGGTCTCCAGATATCACGAAGCCACTCCACGTCCAGAATGCGGTATTCTTCGCTCATGTACTCTGGAAGTCGCAGGCGAGGGTCACGCCAACTCTGCGCCAAGAAGATATCAGCTACGTACGTCTGTCCGAACAAACACAGGTTATTTACATTCAGGTTATCAACTTCGTGATCATAGCATTTTTTAATGCTGCAGATACTCAGTTTCCCTCTCAGAACTTTCGGCTCTAATAATAATAATAATGAAAACTCACGTATCAATTGCACATGCCTGAGGTTCACCATCTGTCCTCTGTATGACTGTGAAACCGGGGTTCACCAGCCATAAACCGTGGCGTGAACTGTACCTCAAGATCACAGAAGGTGGCAATGCTTTGATTCTCTCATCGATTCATCTTCGGGACGCGCAACCTGAGTAATCGTGTTCATGATTAAATCAGTATTCTTGTCGCATCAATGTCTCATTAGGCCTAGTGGTACGTAATGTGATTCATATCCCAGAGGTTCTGAGTTAGAGGCCAAGCACAGGCAAAATATGTCATTCTGGTTTGAAGCTGGGACGGTGTACAATCACTCTCGTGTGGATAACAGAGAGGTGGGTGCGATTTCCTATGCAGTTATCCTGGAAATAGTTTTCTGTAGTATCCCACTTCTACTCCAGGCAAATGTCAGAACTGTACCTAACTTATGGCCACTGTCGCTTACTCCTCAATTAATAGGTTGTTGTTAATTCATTTTTGGGGCTTGGGACATCTCGGTCATCAACCCCGTGTAGTTGGGTGTATGTTGATTTTGTCTGATAACCTGTATTATGTGATGATTGTAATAGTGTGTGTAACTGTAACTTATGAGGTGCTCCGGGACTTGAAGTAAGGTACTATCCCGGCATAAGCCTGGAGGGAGTGTGGAAAAACCCACGGAAGAACCGCACTCAGGATAGCCCTTGTCAGTGCCGGGATTCGAGCCTACGATCTCTGGACTTGCTGCAGTTGCCCTCGCGGCCGCGGTGCACGATTTAACGTGCATGGCTACGCCGCGGGACGTCAGTTAAGAGTACATAGGCCTACACAATACAGACATGCAATAACATACATTATCAGATATGTTATACGCATACCCAAGTACATGGGGTAGACGATCACGACATGTAATGAGAATGTTCAGCACCCCTCTCTGAGATTACTCTAGTAAAATGGGTATCGCACCCGTCTTGGAACTGGGAAGATTTGGGTCTGAATTCTCAGGACGTCCATAATGTTTATCTTCATTTTTAGTAATATTGGCTTAAGGGGAATGCAATCTCCAGCCCAAAAGCAATTTCTAATATTTTAAATAATTCAAGAGTCAATAGTGTTAAAATTCAAATATACAATTAATGAATGCTTGTCAATGACCATGTATGTGTCTGTGTTTCTACAAATTCACTGTGAGGCACTTTACATGTAAGATATTGAAATGAAAAATGATTTGTTACTTTACCATAGGTTGGGGAATAGTTTTCAGAAGTGGATGTGGATGTTGTGGATGTGATGATTTTTGTTTCAAAGGACAAAACATTTAGGCTATCTGCCCCTAGATTAAAAGAATAAATTTCCACCCGGGAACATGAATGGAATGTAGTACGCATGGCAATAATGCTAGCGAGCTCTACACGTTGATGACATACCAGCAGCATTTCTGAAGAAATTGATAAAGAAATGAGATATTACTTATTCGGGGGTATCACAGATTGCTATGAAACAGGAAATAATCTTGACAAAGTAGTAGCGTTTTCCAAGAGAGCAAATTACATCACGTGTGATAATTGTGGTATCATGCTCCAAGCTACGAGAGGTGACAAAATTCGGAACATTTTGTTATGCCCCATCCCGTTTATTATGATTTTTTTTATTACTGGCGTGTGTATGTAAAAATTAGATTGATATGCGGATAATGCAATACACTGAATGACCACTGAGCATGGAAATTATCATACGTACAACATACTAACTGATTGGAGTGCTCGTAAAAACAATATACTCCTCTAGGAGAAAACATAATAATCAATAAACTTTCGTAAACATCTTTGAAAATTCTGTAAGCTTTCAACAATTGTTATTTAATTAATGCCATGCAACTGCCGTAGTCAGTTGGTTTCAAACGTTATAATAATGCTTGAAATATAGGTGTGCTGTGCCAAGCTTTCGGCCAAGTGTACTAATTCACAGAATATTTATTTGTTAAGAAAAAAACTCACAATTTGGTCGAAAGCCTAACACCTATGTAGGACACATAGTGATACATTATAATACTTTCCATGGACTCTTCATTGATGGAGTCGAGTGAGAGAACGGTGACGTGGAAGTACACGATGGTTGGCTGACCTTGCACTTTGGGTGCTCTGTTCTTGTCGTAGTGCTTGGGATTGACGGGTAGAATATCTCTTAATGAGAGGCTCGTCTCCCTCGGCATTTCGATTTCTGAGTCCATCATACGACTGGCCCTAGAGAATAGAGAGAAAGCACCACAGTAACAATTTGCATTCTACTAGAAGACAATGCAAACAGAAAGGCATTGAGAACCTAATTGAAACGAAAGCTATATTTTGCATCCACATGAGACCCCATCTTATTAATAACAAACAGGCTACAACTAGTTCATGCATGCTAGGCAGTCTTGGTACTGCCCCCGAAAATTGAATTATTCTGGGACAAAATGAGAGTATTTTCCGTCCCCATGATAAAATTTAACCAGCAAATATAAATTCTGGAAGTGTGACACAGGAGGGTAGTGTTACAAGCTCGAGGCCGTGGGAGAGCCCGATCACGTGACATATTGCACAATAGACGCTTCTAGAAGGCTGAAATTGGCATAGCAACAGTGAGTTTGGAAATTAATATTATAAATATTGTTATAAATTATGCTATTGGATCCCAGCCCAGGGCCAATGAGAAGAGGTCTTATTGAAAACGGGATCAATTTCAACTACATAATTTGATGAAATTATGCATTTAGGCCCTTAAAAGAAGATTTTCTTATTTGGTAATGAAGGGAATAATAATAGAAATTATGGCTGATACTTTAAAAACCGCAGATCGGTTAATCTACGCAGTAATAAGCATTAGTAATCTACGCGCTAAAATTATGGTGGGAGATTGATATGGCCGCCAAAATTTCGACTTGGAGGGGGAGACCCAAGTATCGAAGTTCTTATTCCAGCAGTCTTTGAAGAGTGAGGAAGTGTTTTTACTGGGTTAATGGAGATCCCAAAGCTTTGTCCGACTGCGACGACTGTCGACTTGCGGAGACGCTAGGTTAATAGGTAGATCGTAGGAGATTACCACACTTTCATCTTAAGTGAAGTTGTGAGGAACATTGAAATTAGTATATCTCTTACATAATTGAGATTTGAGTTTAACTAAGTGAATATATATAAAGAACAGGTCGCATACTACATTCTGTTGAAAGTCGAGCGTTCTAAAAGTTACCGTTTCGACAATATAAGCCTGTTAAGACAGATTTTCAAATGTGTTGGAAATAAAGCTGAATATCATTTTAGATTGCAACGTGAAGTTGGCGAACGCAGTTCAAGTGAACAGTAGTGAAGAACTTTTAACATTGGCGCAACACATAAACATTATCATAATGACTATCATTATTCTTCAAATGGTTTCATTCAACATAAATAACATTGTTGATAGGATGAACTAAATAGTCATGCGCCAGAGACATATTCGATAACAGAAGTTAAGTCGCTATACGACGTATTCTTGAATACAGACGTAGTGTACGGTCCATCTTGTACATTTTCGTCAGTCTACGAACACTAATGTAACATCAATTAGCAATGGAAATGTTTCATTCACCATTTATATGAATATTTCTATAAATTATATTCTAATGATGAGGCTGATATATATTTACGACGGAGAATGAAGATTCTACAGAAGAGATTTGTCAAGATGCTAGGGGGTAGCCAAGCAACCAAAGAAGAATTTACCAGAAAGATGTCGTTCGAGCCCAGGCGAATGTTGGTGAATTCCGGAGAGGGAACGTTTTTCCTATCTCTGAGGTCGCAGATCCGAGGTTCGAATGCAGATCCATCTCAGTATCTTGAACTGAGGAAACATCTAAAGTATTGTGGGAATACTTACATAGATCTTCAAGTTTTCGTCCAAATAAGGTAGCTGTGTCTCTTATTTTTAGTATAGAGCTTGATTAGTGACACCCTGAGCCAACGATCTTACTCCATATTTTCACATTTCATGTATTTCAGTGTTCTCATGTATTTTACATTTCAGATGTGTGCTAAGATTTTTATGCTTCAAGATTATTTAGGAGATGATTGCCTTTCATCTATTTTTAAATTTTATTCTACGGATCAGTTGTGGAACTGACACTAAAAATTTTGTTTGAGGAATCATATTGCCTCATAGAAGACTAGTCGTTTAGACTCTCGAATTCTAATAATTTATTTAAACCAAGTATTCTGACATTGTGTCATAGCTTCAAAATAAATTATTTTAAAATTTAATTTGAACACTTTAATGTAACAACACCAAACTTCAAGAACAGAAGAAACATCGAATGATATTGTTATATCATTATTGTACATAAACTGTCGACGATCTAGGAAATACTAGTAGTTTGATAAGACCGAAGTCTTAATCCCTATAAACATTCTTTGTGTAAAGTGGAAAAACATTACGACGTTGACAAACCTTTTTATTATTTGTAAAGCTGAGAGCTTTGTTCATTTAATATGTTAGAGGAAATACCTTTTCATAGAAGATTATTCAAATCTTTGGCTAGGAATTCAAAGCTAATTTATCCCGGTCAAGTTTGAATTCTATTTGACACTATAAATAACATGTGTGTTATTTTACACTATTTGTGTAACATCACGTCATTATGTAGACCTGATATTACAACGATAAACAATTTAAAGCTTGACAAGTGAAGTGAGACAGGAGTATTATTTTTATTACATGTATTTGCGACAGACGAGTTAACAGTTAATTATCTTTTTGTGGAGTAAACTTTAGGAGGTCAATCACGACAGTTTAATATCGTTCATTACGATTGGAAGTTTCGTTTGAAGAACTTAAGTATGTATAATTGTAGACCAGTAGTCATGTGAAACGATACTGAGGGTCATGCCTTTATTTGAGAAAAGTTCCTACAGAAGAAATGTTAATAACAATTAATCCATTTTGGTTATTGTTTAACATAGTGGATAATAATTGTTTATGGTATATATATTGTTATATGAGGATTTGTAGAGCTATGAAGCGCTCAGGCGAAGGAAGTTCCGTATTTTAAAGGAAGTCAAAGTATTATTGATCCTTGATAAGAAAGACATGGATCATGATAAGAGTCGTATACAAGTAGTCCAGTTCATGTGAAGTAACGTTTTAGCTGTGTTGACAGAAGGGTTTTAGCGGAAATACAACTAGAGAACGATTGTCTACTCATGTCAGTGATACAAATATTAAATTTTATTAAACCCGAAGTTATGTAATTACGTACAGTTAACCTTAATCAGTCGACTGTATTAGACTGACAATGTAAGGAAACCTGTATAAGACGAGCAGTATATCAAAACTACGGAGTGTTAGAAAATGATTATGTGGAAAACAGTGTAAATAATTAATTGAGAGTTGTATTGTAACCGAGAATCCAGAATTTCGTAAGTAACGTGTTAGCAACACTAAATAGTGTATATTATTATGAACAAATTACATGTAAATATATTTCGGAAATGATTTAATTAGTTAAATAATTTTGGTTGGATTTATTAATCGAATGTTTTGGAATAGCGTGTGTTTTGTGAGCGGATGTTTTTGTATGAATGATTGTCCACTGTTAAGAGTAATTGTTGAGCCGGATTGATCTAGAACAATTTCGGGGTGCGAATGAAAGATTGTATAAAATTTTCAAAATGATTGTTAAAGGAACATAGAAGTTATGAGCATTTTTGTAAGATCTGAATGCTAATTTTATGTGTATGTTAAACGCACACAAAGCAGTCTCAATGCGGGCTAGCCAGAATGATTCACCGTTAGGATAGGAGAGCGGTGTGACATAATATGAACAGGTGAATAGTCACAGCCCTGTATAAAATGTAAAAAGTTCTGAATGCAGCGTGGTGCTAGCGTTCATTGATAAAGTGAGCCGATGCACGTGCGTCTCCAGATGCGTGCTAGTGAATGTAACCAGTTGTTAGGAATACCATGAATGTAAGAGCATCCCTTAAACGTTTTTTTTACGTAGTGTAGGCCTAAACCTGCAAAGGCTTTTATGTTGATATTTTTGCACGGCATTGTAGTAAGATGTGTAGTAGGAAGGAAGTGTGTATGATTGTGTGGTTTTATTTTTCTTTTGTTATTAGATTAGTTTATTGTTATTTTGTTTATTTAGGTTAGTTTACCATTGTTAATAAATTTATTCAGTTCGTTATCTGGCGTTGTTAACGTGTGATTCATTTTAAATATAAGGAGTAGAGTATTGTGGATGTATTGTAGGCGAAGCTGAGTTCCCAGTCCCCGAGGACGTAAGTAAAGGTAAGTGTGCCACGTGTAGTTTGTTGTTGATCCGCAATATTCTTGTAACTGCTGTATGTAAATCCCTAAAGGCCATGTTGGAGAGATTTCTAATGTAGTAATTGGCCGGTGCTGTTAGAAATAGGCGATCCAGCTGGGGCAATGGATATTCCAACAGGCTACTTTCCGGATTTACGGTTACAGTACTGTATCCGAAATTCGCATAGCCCCTATCAATATCCGAGGATGGGAAGGATCGCAAGGACTGCTGATACCCAGGCAGATAAGTCAACATATCCCGCTAGACAGACAGCTAGGAACTTCTCGGAACATTGACGTCAAACACGGTCGTACTTCTAAACAGATACATTTATATTAAAGAGTAATATCTGCATCCGTCATCGTCTTTAATAAGAATATTCCGTAGCCTCAAGGTTCGTGTTTACCTCAACAATACATGGTTTACTACACTCCATTACAATACCTGAGGGTATTCATTGCCTTTCCGTATTTAAATTACATGTTTATTCCATCAATATATTTTCCTTGCAATTTGTATGTGCCTATAAAATCTCTCATAATAATTCTGGATTCCCATCTCACTACAGCATCGAATGTCTTGCTGGTGGAACTCATTCAGCAATTAAATTACATAACTGATTCCTTGAAACATTCCAAGAATCGATACAGTGTTCTAAAACACCTCCAATGGAAAAAGGTACATGCCCTCTACCGCATCTTATTGCGTTACAAAATCATTCAATAACATTGCTCTTATTATTTATACAATTGTAATGTTTTACTTCTAATACTGATCCGGCAAATTCGTTTACGCATATCGGAAACTCGCTATTATTAAAAAAGCACACTTTGAATCATCTAAAATAAATTTTAAAACACGTCAAAACGACACACGGTGACGTGGAAAATTTACTACTAACTTAAACTTGTCAAAAGTGACGTCTAAACATGACTGAAACAATGAATAAAATACTGAATATTAATCTGATCTAAAGATTGGTCACACAAGATACACATAAAATGGCTACACCTACTACATGAATCGTAAACTCTCAAATACCTTTCTGCCCGAATACATCTCTTGCCTCTGCAGTAGCAGTGAAGAGCTGATAACCGGATTCCCTGGTGTGGCGAGCTTGGAACACCAGACCACATTCTTGCGCGTCAACCTTGCCCGCGATCGGACCAGCTGGGGCCAGCCTTGCCAGCACTCCTCCCCGTATGACCGGAGTTGAACCTGCATGGCGCTGCGATCTCGTGACTCGTTCATGGTCTGCCAACTCGTGCGCTTCGGAATCCTTTGATTCTGATGAATATCGCTTCACACGTCTGCTCTCTAGATGTTCCTCGGCGTTCATATATGGTATTACGATGATGTTGCGATGATTCCATGATAGTATTCGAATCTCGCTTAGTAGTGTAGCATTCTGTGACTTCTCTGAACTACTGTTGGAAATGGTGTAGTTCTTCTTGATATTTCCTTCCTGTCTGCTAAGTCACACCCGATATCTCAAACATCGGTAGTAAATTATTTCCCCTTCATGTGTTTAGTGACACGTGACTTCAACTGTAAATTTCATATCAGTTTCTGCCTTCATAATATGTTTGGTCGACATCGTAAGTATTTCTTAAGTATCACTGAAGAATTGTCAAATATAATGTTTCCTTTGAGATGTTAGTTACAGTATATCTCAAGAAATTATCGACTAGTATTCATAAGTAGTCTGCTTCTGTATCTGTATCAACTTTCGTAGAAATGTGATAATGTTTCTCTGCTTCTAATAGTGCGTTATTTCGATGCTTATATCCAGCGGGGCTCCTCCTGTAGCTTAACCGAAGGAAGTCTCTTCCTCGCCGGTACCTCAATCTTCCTCGCCGACTCGAAATTTTCAATAAGTTGGAGCTTTAACTTTTTACGATTACACAGTTCAATCGTTGGAAGTGGAATGCCTCTGGTCTGGAAGCAAACCTCGCTTCATTAGCATAAAAAATGGCGTCTTAGCGCGCAATTTTCTTCTGTCCATTTCTTATCTAAATATCTCCTTATCAAAGCATAAACTCAAAAATGTTTTTAATTCTTCGTCGCTAATATCCAATTAGCTTTGTATTTCTAGGCTCCAATTGCAATACGTATTTATAATTATTTTCGCGCTAATACTTATAAACATTTTGATTGGCTAAGGTGCTATTATTTACCTCCATTATGTAAATTGGCGCGTGCCATGGCTTGCTCCCGCCACGCGATGCTACTCGGCCGCGCTTAGACTCGCCGTTGCTAGAAGACTCTGTCCATCTCACTCACTCATACGTCACAAACAGGTTCTAGCCCGCCGTGTCTTGCCAAGGCTTCAATAAAATGTCGCCTTCCAGCTCTTGCTAGCAATCATTTATCCAATGTTAAAATAATATGCAAATAAAAATCCTAGCATTTCTCCCGTTCTTCTTGCTAAATCATAGCTTATGATAATTCCACCTCTTCTCAACAGCATTAGAAAAATGTCTGTACTGCGTAATTTATTTCCACACCCTTCCTACTATGTTGGCGACTTTCTCGTACCTCAGGTTCGATTCCTGACTGCATCATTTCTTGCGTCTTAATAAATTCGGGCCCAGCTCCTCGCTGGCTCGATAAATGAAAGTGTAACAAATACTTTCTTTAATTCTATATTTTTTTTAAATTTCAGAGCTGAATTTATTGATTAATTAATTAATTACTTTCAAGTATTCTGTGTAGACTCGGTGTGATTCTGCTCTTCTCCTCTCCTACTTTCTCTGTGAAACTTGCGTTCTCTTTCTCTCCCAACTATTTTGTTGATCCTTTTCCTTCTTACTAGTCTGAGTTTGTGGATCCGAATCTGCATTCACTTGTTTTTCCGCATATCTTCTTCTCGTTCACGATGCTCCTCTGTGTATTCTCTACTCTTTCGTTCTCGATCATCATAGTATTCTTGTACGTTATCTTTGTTCCGCCAACCTTGATTCTGCGATTGCTGTTGCTGTTGTTGCCTTCTCGCAAATTGGTCGTCATTCCAATTCTTGTATCTTCGGAAGCCTCCTGTATTCTGCCTATCATTATTGTTATAATAATTGCTTCTTCGACAACCGTTGTTTCGGTGATAACCGTTTCTTCGTTGTTCATCGTTCCTATAACGATTCTGATATGGCCTTCCTTCTCTAGGTCTTCTAAAATTAGGCTCGTATCGGTTTCTTCCGTAATACGGCGTTCTTACGGGGCCTACTCTGTTCGCTTCTCCCTCCGTCTGTTGCTTTTGGTCGATAAGAGCGGTATGTATTTCTCGATGTTCTTGTCTCCCTCTGCTACTCTGTGGATTCATCGCCACACTTGTATGGTCAAGACGTCATATCACCTCTGCCATATTCTCTAGCGATTGTACATTGGCTGAGATTAAGTGCCTGCGTACTTCAGTAGGACGTTGACGTGATATTACTTGAATCAGGTCTCCTTCACTTAATGGAGATTGCAAATATTGGAGCCGTGCTAACTGCTTCGTAAAGTAGCTTGCATATCGAGTAGGTGTTGAATGCGGATACTTCTTTGAATGTATCTCGGCTTTAACGTCTTGTTGCAATTCAACGCTCCAAAATCGTTTCGGAAGGGCTTCTGCGAATTCCTCGTAATTATGATAAGTATATCGGAATGCGCGATGCCAAAGAAGGGCATCTTTCTCCAGATATTTCTCAATGACTCTCATCTCCCGTTCTTTGGGTATGCGATTGTCGTCCAAGTTACAACGCATGTCACGTAAGAATTCTACAGCGGACACGCTTCCATTACCGGAATATTTCATAGGTTTGTCATCAATATTCCTTGAAATGATTACATTCTGAGCTACTCTATCATTGCCTGAGTCGTAATTTCTTCCTGCAGTTTCTTGCTCTCTCTGAACTCTTTCTAGTCCTGGTCGAACTTTAGGTTTAACGTGAATATGACTATCCATACTCCCCTGGTCGTCTTCTAATCCATCCTACGGTGAAGCATATACATTGCGTTCTTCACGCTCCTTCTCTGCACGTTCCTTAAAGAATTTCCGCAATTCCTCTCTTACGTCCTCGTTAACGTTAGATCTAGGATCTTGAGTATCGCTCGTGTCTTTGACAGTTAAGGTTTTAAGTTAATCATTCAGTGTAGAGATATCTGCCTGTTGAGTTAATCTTGTCTCCCTTAATTAACAATTTACGGTTTCAACTGCTTTTTTAATTGCAACGAATTCCTCCGATTTGCCTAAATTCGTTTCAGTTACATTATTTGAGAAGGATGCAACACTGGATTGTTCTATACCATCCATGCGTTTGCACAGTTCCTGTCTCAGATCAGCTACACTTACAGCTACGCTTGCTTCTACACGGTCAACATCTTCTATCATACGAGCATGCATTTCCTGACTATATTCACGGTTAGTTTTAAGTACATCATCTTTTAAATCATTTACAGCTTTTACAATACATTCATTTATGTCAACATTTATTCCTGCCTCGATCAAGTTTTCTGATTGACAATTTTTCCCTGCAAATCACTTACAGTACCCTTCAATGCCTTCAATTCATTGCTCATTTCTTCATGGGACTCAGAGAAATGTACAAAGTGTTGTTTATTCTCCGACTTTAAAGTGTCAATGCTTGTTTCTAGCTTATCCTGTAATCTAATTATGTTTTCGCTATTCGCTATTTGGGCATCTACTACTTTCTTCGTTACGTTTTTTCTTAGGCTGCCTAAATCAAGGACTACTTTATCTATTTTATCACTGCTATGCCTAGAAATATCTTGGGCTCTTTCTAAGGCTACTCTAGTTTCTTTCTGGGCTTTTCCAAACAATTTTTTTGTTTTCCCGTAAGGCTTTTTCTGCTTTCTCTTGGGCTTTCCTACTTTCATTCTGTGCTAGCCTACTTTCCTCCTGTGCCAACTTACTATGCTCCTGAGCCAATTTTCATTCCTCCTTAGCTTTTTCTAAAATTTCTTTAATCTCTTCTTGGGATTTTTCCTGAGCTAGTCTAAATTCTTCATGGGCCTTTTCTTGAGCTAATCTAGATTCTTCTTGGGATTTTTCCTGAGCTAATCTAAACTCCTCTTGGGCTTTTTCTCGAGCTAGTCTAGATTCTTCCTGGGACCTTTTACTTTCCTCTTGGGACCTCTTAATTTCCTCTTGGGATTTTTCTATCTTTTGTTTAATCTCCTCTTAAGATTTCTTATTTTCCTCCTGGGACCTTTTAATCTCCTCTTGGGACCTTTTACAATCCTCCTGCACTAACGTAATACAAGCTTTAGTGAGGGTTTGAGCAACAGCTAATTCTGCTTTAAATTCCGACTTCATGGTTATGGCTGTTTACGTATCTCCTTTTCGACCTCTTTTTCATTATCATGGGCAAATTTGTGTAATGCCTCCAACTCTTCTGCTGCCTGGGTTTGACCTGCTTGAATAGTAGCGAGCATAGCCTTAATCTGGCTCAACTCGCCTGACGACATATTTTATCCTTTTGGAGAAAAAACTAGGGAACATCATCCACCATCAATATTATGGATATCTAGGGTGACCAACTTTAAAAATGCGACATTTCACATACCAGTAAAAACATTACACATTCATTATCATACCTATCGTTCCTAATATTAACTACGCCAGTTAAAAATGATCCATTATTTAACCGTTCCTTCATCTAACAATCCCTCTTTACTGAACTAATATAGTTGTATTTACCTTGAATTTATATTTACGTTACAATGACTAAAAATCCGTCATTAGCTGGTTTAACAATGCAAATTATGCCTCAAACTTCGCTATACTCCTCAAATATGGGTATGTCTACTCATTTCAACACCAGTCCTTATTGGGATCGGCATATAATTTTTCTAAAAACAAACACATGTTCTAAGAACAACCATGACTACCTCAAAATTGGGTAACAGTCATTTATTCAACTATCGCTCCACATAGGGGTAACCCAAAATATTCAGGCTACTACACCTATCGTCATAGTCGTTCCCCAAGTTGGCTAACGACAATTAAACATCCTATTATGTACAGGAAATTCGCATAGCCCCTATCTATATCCGAGGATGGGAAGGATCGCAAGGACTACTGATACCAAGCCAGATAAATCAACATATCCCGCTAGACAGACAGCTAGGAACTTCTCGGAACATTGACGCCAAACACGGTCGTACTACTAACCAGATACAATCAAAACAACTTCTACAATAAAGTATGGTAAGACGAAACTCTCGGATCACGAGGGTGCACGGTTAAAACTTATGTGGGCGCCTGTATCTTGCCAGCAGTACTACCGCCTCCGATCGTTAAATGAGGAAACGTATTTTATAAAAGGGAACAGGCATACTAATCAGTGCCTGCTAACGTTTATTCATAAAAAAAAACATAACAAAGTTAGCATAATAAACGTTCACTCAAATTAATCAAACACTTGCGAATTTCGTCGCATCCTAGGACTACTCTGCGTCCTGACATAAACAAAAATGGCAATTACTCTAACTAGACCTCTGGTCCAAAATATATAACTGGATCACCTACTAGATCCTTTCTCGGATCTGAGTATCTACTCCGCTCAGATCTATTCATCGCTTACATTTCATAAACCCTACATAATACATTAAAGATCCGTCAAATCCTTGTGGATATTAATTCACCTCAAAAATATTTAAACTGACATGAATATAGTTCCTATTTAAAAATTTCTATACAATATATACACTCATCACGACCTGCATGATGTTACTCGATCAAACATTGCTAGATCTTCATAGACCTTCTCTTAAACTTCACTCTTTCCTTAATGTGCAGAATCATCACCTATATCGTTACTTTCAAGTATATTTCATGTCCAGTGAACATATGTCAAGACCAACTAAGGTAATAAGTGTTCTGCTTGTCAAAATCATTCTTAACTACAATAACTGATGCACTACATGCCAGATAATCTCAATGGTTACTATTACTTTACTCCTGTGGTTTCCTGGGTGCCTCAACAATTAAGCACCTATTGCAATAACTCTGTTGTTCTTAAACAACATAACTGTTACTCATTTTACATCGTATAATATCGCTTATACACGTAGATACACATAATTATCGCTGCAATGAACAAGGTCTTCCAATAATAGCGTCTTACCTCTTGCGCGAACTTCCATAACTCTGACGTTACCTTAAACCTTCATTTCTGCACGTAATTTCAACAATCTCTAATAAAAATATCGCATTTCAACACATCACCAACGATGCATGAAAATCTGTAATCCTACTCGTTATCCAAATGCTATGGCATAAGTTTTAAGTTACAATAATAATACCACTATCCTTATACAAATTACCTTCTTGTTCCATTGCTATACAACGTTTCGTTTAAATACTTATGTAATCATTCATTTACTTTTCATAGCGATTCAACTTGCGATAACTCTTTATCTATTAATTATCATTTTCATTAAAACACATTACTTCTTAAAACCATTTTCATTAAAGAGTAATATCTGCATCCGTCATCGTATTTAATAAGAATATTCCGTAACCTCACGTTCGTGTTTACCTCAACAATACATGATTTACTACACTCCATTACAATACAATTCCGTATTTAAATTACATGTTTATTCCATCAATATATTTTCCTTGCAGTTTGTATGTGCCTACAAAATCTTTCATAATAATTCTGGATTCCCATCTCACTACATCATCGAATGTCTTGCTGGTGGAACTCATTCAACAATTAAATTACATAAGTGTTTCCTTGAAACATTCTAAGAATCGATACAGTGTTCTATAACACCTTCAGTAAAAAAAAGGTACATGCTCTCTACCGCATCTTATTGCTTTAAAAATCTTTCAATAACATTGCTCTTATTATTTATACAATTGTAATGTTTTACTTCTAATACTGATCCGGCAAATTCGTTGACGCATATCGGAAACTCGCTATTATTAAAAAAGCACACTTCGAATCATCTAAAATAAATTTTAAAACACGTCAAAACGACACACGGTGACGTGGAAAGTTTACTACTAACTTAAACTTGTCAAAAATGACGTCTAAACATGACTGAAACAATGAATAAAATACTGAATATTAATCTGATCTAAAGATTGGTCACAAAAGATGCACATAAAATGGCTACACCTACTACATGAATCGTAAACTCTCAAATACCTTTCTGCCCGAATACATCTCTTGCCTCTGCAGTAGCAGTGAAGAGCTGATAACCGGATTCCCTGGTGTGGCGAGCTCGGAATACCATACCACATTCTTGCGCGTTAACCTTGCCCGCGATCGGACCAGCTGGGGCCAGCCTTGCCAGCACTCCTCCCCGTATGACCGGAGTTGAACCTGCATGGCGCTGCGATCTCGTGACTCGTTCATGGTCTGCCACCTCGAGCGCTTCGGAATCTTTTGATTCTGATGAATATCGCTTCACACGTCTGCTCTCTAGATGTTCCTCGGCGTTCATATATGGTATTACGATGATGTTGCGATGATTCCATGATAGTATTCGAATCTCACTTAGTAGTGTAGCATTCTGTGACTTCTCTGAACTACTGTTGGAAATGGTGTAGTTCTTCTTGATATTTCCTTCCTGTCTGCTAAGTCACACCCGATATCTCAAACATCGGTAGTAAATTATTTCCCCATCATGTGTTTAGTGACTCGACTTCAACTGTAAATTTCATATCAGTTTCTGCCTTCATAATATGTTTGGTCGACATCGTAAGTATTTCTTAAGTATCACTGAAGAATTGTCAAATATAATGTTTCCTTTGAGATGTTAGGTACAGTATATCTCAAGAAATTATCGACTAGTATTCATAAGTAGTCTGCTTCTGTATCTGTATCAACTTTCGTAGAAATGTGATAATGATTCTCTGCTTCTAATAGTGCGTTATTTCGATGCTTATATTCAGCGGGCCTCCTCCTGTAGCTTAACCGAAGGAAGTCTCTTCCTCGACAGTACCTCAATCTTCCTCGCCGACTCGAAATTTTCAATAAGTTGGAGCTTTAACTTTTTACGATTACACAGTTCAATCGTTGGAAGTGGAATGCTTCTGGTCTTGAAGCAAACCACGCTTCATTGGCATAAAAAATGGCGACTTAGCGCGCAAATTGCTTCTGTCCATTTCTTATCTAAATATCTCCTTATCAAAGCATAAACTCAAAAATGTTTTTAATCCTTCGTCGCTAATATCCAATTAGCTTTGTATTTCTATGCTCCATTTGTTTATAACAATTGCAATAAATATTTCTAATTATTTTCACGCTAATGCTTATAATCATTTTGATTGGCTGGGGTGCTATCATTTACCTCCATTATGTAAATTGGTGCGCGCCATGGCTTACCTCCGCCACGCCATGCTGCTCGGCCGCGCTTACGACTCGCCGTTGCTAGAAGACTCTGTCCATCTCACCCACTCATACGTCACAAACACGTTCTAGCCCGCCGTGTTTTGCCAAGGATTCAATAAAATGTCGCCTTCCAGCTCTTGCTAGCAATCATTTATCCAATGTTAAAATAATATGCAAATGAAAAAGCCTAGCATTTCTCCCGTTCTTCTTGCCAAATCATTGCTCTTTTCAACAGCATTAGAAACATGTCTGTACTGCGTAATTTATTTCCACACCCTTCCTGCTATGTTGGCGACTTTCTCGTACCTCAGGTTCGATTCCTGACTGCATCATTTCTTGCGTCTTAATAAATTCGGGCTCAGTACCCTATGACGTAAGAAGGGTGATTAAGGTACCTTAGTGTTGAGTCATCTTAGATTGAAGCATCTGAGTTGGAATGATACAACTTTTGCTGATTAGACATGACTCATGCGGGGAATTGAGATACTGCAAGTCTTAAGATTATTTGAGTTATTTTGTGTTTGGTGTTGTGTTGTTATGATTCTTCTTTAACTTAAGGGGGAATGTAATGAAATTTGTGTCAAAAATCGTTTTTTGGAAACATGTTATTCGTAATCTACATAGTGTAATTTACATTGTGTATAAATTTTATAGTTATCGGAGGCATGGAAGTTCATTAAAAAACATTAAATGTCAAACTCTGCACTTATACTTGGTGTGAATCCAGGAGTGTTCACCATAAAGGTGTTCATCACCAATGACAAGAATTGACTCATGAAAGCTAAGAAAGGGATGTCTGATTTTGAGCTGGAAGCCAGACAGAAAATAAGAGGGCAGAAAAGAATGTTGGAGGATGAAGAGTATGAATATGGACGATTTAAAAAATCAAATAAGCATTTTTCATGTTTGAATATGGTAACCAAATGTTTAAATGCATTTTTCTCTAATATACATTTTTTGTAGAATCTGAAGCCTTTTCTCAAAAACTATAAATCGCTGAGATATGATTTTTTCAGGAGTTATTCATTACAAATTGTGGAATATATGGAATATATTGTAATCATTACTTATTTAAATTTTTATTTATAGGGTTTTATGTGATGAAAAAATGTCTTATTTCTGTGACAGTAAGTTCAAGATTTTTTACGTAAAGAACTAATATGCATATGTAATTTATTTTAGTTCAGTATTCATATTGTAGTGATAGCTTCATACAGTAAAAATTTCAAAGTGATTGTATCATTAGAATTCCTCTTACGACTTTCATGCAAAAAAGGACATAACTGTTAATACTCTTATAACATTAATGTATATGCCTTACATCTAGGTCTCTACTTATATTTTTTTCATTTATTACAGTTAGTTATCTATCTACACACAAAATTGCAAGCCTTTAACTCTAAAACTATGGTTGTAATTATTTTTAAGGAAAAGCTTGCATTTCCGATTACATCCCCCCTTATGTAAATGTGGCGGTGGTTACAAACTCCTTTTATTATTTCCCATTCAGCAATAATACATTCTGGTGCCTTTAGCCTACACTCGGGACTTAGGGAAATTCAAGGGAGTTTTTTGTTTTTACTACTTAAGGAAACCCAACCCAGCTCAATCTGCATCGCATTACGGAACCTCGTGATTGCGAAGAAGGACTTGCGGCTGTTCGACACCAATGGAATGAAAGTTTCTTACATCGGCACCGGCACTACAGGTACATTAAGTTTTGAAACAAATAATTTGCGAAACAAGAATATCGATATCGTGCTGGAAGCCATTTTTCAGTGTTGCCTTAGTAAATGAAGTTAAATGCTTTTCAGCTGGTCAACACGATTGTACCCAATTGTAACTACAGTATAAATAAATTTGGGTACAATCACGTTGACCAAAATGCATTTAAAATTCGTTCACAGTCATTCAGGCAAATTGTGAAGAATAAAATTCATAATTTTAGACAAGATAATTTGATCCAATAAACAAGATGTTCAGGAAAGAACATATAGCCTCCATTTTCTTACATACATGGTTAATGGTTATAGATAGAACTCATTGTCCTTTTCAAGGAGGATAATTGAATGTTGGTTGTAGTAGCTTGTTCAAATACAACGTGCTGTATTAAACGTTGATTGCGGTTTTAAGGGGTGAAACAGTGAAGTCATCTGCCCCAGTGTTAAGCCTATAATAAGTTATACTATACTAATGAGTTTCCTTATTTCCAATCATCACGGTACTTCTTGAGTCTATTGTCGACTTTTAAGTCAATGTGGTACTTTGGTCGAGTGTTCTAGATGGTTCGCTCTCACCCGTGCAAACGGGGTACAGGGCTAAAACAGGGAGTTGGGTTCAATTCCCACCTCAGGCACCCTGGAAGTGGTTTTCTGTGGTTTCCCACTTTTACTCGAGGTGAATGTTGGGGTGGTTCCTAACTTAAGGCCACGACCATTTCCTTCCCAATAAATACACGCACTAATACAGCCATTACAATAATAGAGGTTATCTGACAATATTCAACACTCACCCAAGTACACGGGGCTAAATGACCACGATGTCCAAGCCTCCCAAATGAAACAACAACAACAACAACATCTTCTTACCCAAATCCTTCCTCGTTTACAAGTACATACACTAATACAGACATCACAGTGACACAGGATATCAGACAACTTCTATACACATCCACGTACACGGGGCTACATGACCAAGATGCTGCAAAGCCCCTAAATAATCATCAACAACAACAACAACAACAACAAACAACAGACTACACTGCGGATCATGGACAGCTTCACCCAAATCCTTCCTCGTTTTCAAGTACACACACTAGTACAGACACCACAGTACACAGGTTATCAGACAACTACTACACACACCCAATTACACGGGGCTATGTGACCAAGATGCCGCAAAGCCCCTAAATAATCAACAACAACAACAAACAACAGACTCTACTGCGGATCAAGAAGAACGAATGTAAATCTCTGTGGTAGCTTGTTGAAATATGTGGTGTTATAAGTATATATAATATTTTCGATTGCAAATACACACTATGTATGCTTATATATTAATAATGTTATTTGTTTTAGACCCTTTAAATTACTGCAACCTTTAGAGACGCCAGGGTGCCTGAATTTTGCCCCGAAGGGTATCTTTAACGTGACAGTAAACCTATTGACACGCCTCCCTCGCATTTGTTTACGCTCAAATGCTAGTTGACTGCGCCAGGATTCAATCCTGCAATATATATGCTTAACATTATAACGTGTGAGTAGTAATTTAACAATAAATACTTTAAAAAATCAAGTAAAAAGAATTGAACCCGCTTGGACTTGAACCGCGGGCCTTCCGGGTGACAGTGTGGGACGCTACCCCTTGGTTGCACATGCCCGATGCCAAGGGAACGTTAACAATAGCTTTAGTCTAACTGCTTAGCGTATATTGCCTTAGAATGAACGATTTCATTAGCGGATTCTGCCGTTATTATAAACCATTTGATACTAAATTTGTATTATTTTGTTCGGTACATTCCATAAAAGAATTTCAAGCTACTGAAATAAGGACCAGCGAACAAACAATAGCCTCCATTTTAACGGCATGGCACGGTTCTGCACGATACGGCCAGTCACTGCTAATGTATAATATTCTAATATAAAATGATAATATTCAACAGGTCTCCTCCTTGAGGATATTTTAAACCATCCTCTGTACGATAAGCGGATTTGGTGAGGCCGGGTCTTGTTAAATCATAAGTTACGGTTTTGCCTATTATACTTGCATGATTCATACGTCCACCATCTTGAAACTATTTGGCTTATGACCTTGTAGTATGAGCAAAAGACTCTTCCTACATGAAGATATAGTGTTGCACAATTTGGTTGAGATTGGATGATTAGGTTAGTCGTAATTTGATTTAAGCTTTGAACATTTGGGTGGCCACCATTTCGTTTTCGTTAAGATGGCGGTGATATAAAACATGACACTGAGTTGTCCTTTGCTAGTGCTACCTCTTTACCAAAGCTGGTTTGATTTGGTTTGGTCGTGTTTGAATTGATGGGGGGATCAAATTACACATATACACGGCCAACATCTTGAAACTATTTGGCTGATGACCTTCGTGTTGGGCAAAAGACGCTTCGCTCATGAAGGTATTTTGTTACAAAATTTTGTAGAGATCGGATGATTAAGTTAGTCGTAATTTGATTTAAGCTTTGAACATTTGGGTGGCTGCCATTTCGTTGTCGTTAAGATGGCGGCGATATAAAACATGACACTGAGTTGTCCTTTGCTAGTGCTACCTCTTTACCAAAGCTGGTTTGATTTGGTTTGGTCGTGTTTGAATTGATAGGGGGGGATCAACTTGCACATATACACAACCGACATCTTGAAACTATTTGGCTGACGACCTTCGAGTTGGGAAAAAGACGCTTCCCACATGAATGTTTTTTGTTACAAAATTTGGTAGAGATCGGATGATTAACTTAGTCGTAATTTGATTTAAGCTTTGAACATTTGGGTGGCTGCCATTTCGTTGTCGTTAAGATGGCGGCGATACAAAACATGACACTGAGGTGTCCTTTGCTAGTGCTATCTCTAAACCAAATTTTGTTCAATTCGGTTTCGTCATGTTTGAATTGATAGGGGGCGGGTGCAGACATATTCACACATACATATTTATGCACACACAACCTTTGACCAGTGTAGATCTCATAAGTCTACTATATTTTTTTTTTCAAAACTCGAAATTTGGCTAAAAGTGGATAGAACGGAATCCAACCCCAAAATACGTGCCAATAAAAACCATCCCAAAAACACGACCAGCAATTATTTCAGCAAAACAAGCCAAGTTGTTATGGATAAGAAACGACATCAGGTATGCACACATAAAAACACAAAACAAAAATCAATCAACAATTGTACGACATTCAACCGCATCTAAGTAACTTCTGGCATCCAACCCAAAGGAACAGTTTCACAGAAAACGTACACAACAGTGTTAAGACACGCACAACTAGAAAACATGGATCGTTAGAAAACAAACTAAGAAGACTAGGATCATGCAAAATAATAAACCTCATTAACAACACACTAATAACAATGAATGTAACTTTCACAGCAGAGTAAACAAGAAAACGAACATTACGTTTACCGCGCAGGAATTTAATTTGTTTGAAATACAATTGCATGTGCAGACACACAATATCAAACAATTAATTGAGGAGGCCGCAATAAACTACCCGAACAAAGTAGGAAAATAACCAAGAACTTAGCCTCTAACGAGGTCAGAAAATTCCTTAAACAGGAATGCAATAGCAATAATACCCACGGTAATACACAATTAGAAGAGATAATGGCATTGGAGCAAAAGTAAAAGAACAAGATCTAATCATAACAAACGCAGATAAATGTAGTACTACAGTAATCCTGAATGAAACGGAATACATAGACAAAACAATGAATTTTTGAGCAAGAAAGACATCAAGAAGTTAAGAAAGAACCCAATAAATTCCAAATACAAATAAAAAGAGCGTTAAATGAAATAGAATACATTCTCACCAAAACCAAATAAACTAGTGAACATGAACCCAAAATTACCGTTCTTACAATACATACATACATACCTACAATACATAAAGAGGAATGTCCAGTGAGACAAATTGTTAACTGTAGGAACGTTCCAACTACAATATCAGTCAGTAACTACTCAAAATATCAAAGGACCGCATGATCAACAATAAAAACAATTTAGTAATGAACACAACAGAGTTACTGTAGTAATCACACTAGACACGTTACAAATCAAACATAGCTTGAGGCTAGTATCGTTCGACATAACGAACATGTACACTAATTTACCAATAAATGAAGCCATCAAAACAATAATAGAAAACAAAATAAGGACAAATTACTTGATACGAGAAACCGAAGAGATCACGACATTTCTGAGAGTCGTTCTCTACCAAAACGTGTTTCAATTCGATAATAAAATATACACACATACAGAGGGCTAAGAAATGGGCACCACTAACACGTAAGTGGGATAATAGCCGAGGTTTTATAAACACATTGGAAAATGAGTTCTTAGAAAAGAACTCGACAAAGGGAATAGTGTAGTGAAATACGTAGATGATGTACTATGTGTGTCTGACATAAGAGTTAACAAACAAAGAAACCATAATCCAAGCAATCAGTAATTTACACCGCTCCATTAAATTCACCAAGGAACCCGAAACCGAGTGGAAAATTATATTTATCTCGACATAACTATAGAACGTAAAGATAACAAACATTGCACGCAATTGACTATCACTCGTACCATCCTAGCACGCGGATTTCAATTCGATGGTACTGCGCCCGTCTCCCCTCCCGCTTACTACGAGATGCAATCGCTCGGCTAGTAGCGTTACTACCCGTGGGAAACGGAACACGCTCGCTCAATGTTTATGCATTGGAATCTGTCTTGGTATGATATCACTTTCTAGCTCGGTAGGAGGAGATTCATTTAATCTCAGGAGTACAACGAGACCATTGGCTGGTGGGTTTCCTCAAACCCGATCCAACAATGCACAAATATGGCTACAATCACCAAGCAAGGAATATAACTACTGAATAATAATTACAGAAATGTCTATAACAATCTCCCAAACACTCTTCGTTATTTTCCTTGTAAATAAACAACAAAGAAACTATGAACTAACTACGCTCCTAAATCCTATTTAAATTCTACTGATGTTAGGCAACAATTTCCATAAAATATTTAAATTCTTTACCGCTTAAAGAATTCTCGCATGTTCCACTCTCAAAAATAGAAAACGTTAAAGCCTAACGCACGTCCTGTATTAGCTCCAAGGAGATCAGCAAAATAATACATTTTACTGAAATTATTCATTTTTACTTATCGATTGTGTGGCACCGATGTCACTCAATTTTAACACAAATAATCACTGACAATCATATTATAATGAAAAAAAAATCTTCTTGGTAACCTATAGCTCATCTTAATATTTTTACAATGTTTAATGTAACTCTATACATAAGATCTTGTTAAAATGGTTTTATACTCAATTCTTAACTAACTTGCTCTTATAAACACAACAACAATATTTACTGCTCAATATCAGCTGATTCAAAAATATTATATATATTTTCCAGAAATATTTTCTATGTCAATTACGATGCCTAAAAAATCATCTCCTCAAAACAAATGTTTTCTATAACACAGCCCTTTCTTGCCAAAATTATAGTGTATTTACAACATTCCCCGCTTTGGGTAATATCTCACTCTCTTCTGTTCACAAAAGCAAGTATAATGCCCTATCATCGTAATTCATAAACATGGTCATATTCGAGCATTTATCAACTCAGGTAAGGTCATTAAATTTACTGTTATTGAGACAAATTTTGTCTAACAACTCGCTTCTAGAATATAAATACAGTACAAGACTCCTCCACGTAAGTGGTAATCTGCATTGCATTAAGCATTTTTAAGCATTCGACTGTTGAGAATATCAACTGTAATTGGTATGTCATCGAAGCGACAGTTTTGTTAGAGAACAAGTCTCATGCAGACCCCAAGGCACCGGACTCCTCTGAATTATGTTAATGGGATACGCTTTCTTTCTAATACAATTTCAATATAGAATTTTCACACTTCCCAATAATTATCTGATGTCGAATAATAATGTCAGACCTTGGCTACCATAATATTGTTCTGAATAATGCACATAATACAGTAATTACAACAGGGCACACTCGCTTCTATAACGTCAGATCACCGTGACCTGCATAAATACCTCAACAAACACATATTAGTGTCATGAAATACTACCATAAACGCAGACTTCTTTCCCTACAGTAACTATCACCACATTCCATTAACCCTCATAGATCCAATACAATTCAAGTGACCACTGTGGACAATTCCCGCATAGGTCAGCTCTACATCGACAACAATTACATATTCTGCCCTATTGTGCACGTAACCTTCCTGGTAACAACATAAAATATATACCTGATCTCTCTACAACCTTCTCAATCTGACATTCAAGCGTAATCTTTTTTATGAACTTAATGGTTCAGTGATCCATCTCTCTATTCGCTGTAACAGCAAATACTCACTATCCCAATTACACTACTCCTCCTCCGATAGCCCTCTTGCGTCTCCTTCAAATTTCTAACATTTTTTACTTAATTATTGTCAGGCTCAAACAATGCTAAATGACTTGTATTATTCTTGTGACATTATCGTCTATCAATTCCACTTTATTCCAATAATAGCTTTATCCATTCAAATATCATCTCGAACAACCTTATTATTATTATTATTATTATTATTATTATTATTATTATTATTATTAAATATTTCAACTTCCTCAAGCAACTGATTCTCAGTAACCAAATCATCTCGATCGGCTACGCCCCCTCCACTGCTGTTCAAAAAAATGTATTCAAGTATCGATGCTAATACCGCTCACAATATCCTGACTTCAAACAAAATACGCATCGTGTCAATATTAATCGTATCAGAATTCTAATAATACAAGAAATTACAATTACGGAAATCCTTTAATTACATAGGACAAACCGGCAGAAAAATGCACACGATACAGGGAACACAGAAATGAGATAATAGCCTTCACAACAAACGACACAACCGGCAAGCAACTGCACAACAGTAATTTAAATAAACAAGACCCGAATTCAACTTCAGGGGTACACTCAATAACGCGCCAAGACTCATGGTGTCAAGCAAATTACGTGGGACAAACCGGCAGAAGAATGGACACGTGATACAGGGAACACAGGAATGAGATAAAATAAGGGACACATTCGGCCGTATGCGAACACATGTACGAGGCGGGTCACAAATCCACCAACAAAGAAACAGACTTAAAAATCATAGATCAGGAAACGAAAGGGAGAACCCTCGACATAAATGAAGCAATTGAGATACACCTAGCTAAAATAAACAACTCTAATAACCTAAGGGAACATGCATTCATGGAGAATTCACCTCTCTTTACCCTACTGAAAATATCCCCCGTAAGAAACGAGAAACAACTTAAAAACAACCCTAATAACCTAAAGGAACATGCATTCATGGAGAATTCACCTCTATTTACCCTACTAAAAATATCTCCTGTAAGAAACGGGAAACAACTTAAGGGCAACATTAAGGGAAACATGTTATTGGAACAGGATGTACTTTGTTACCTGACCTTTAATAAAACTAAGGCCAATATTACGGCAGTATTCAAGAGTTCAAGACGTTCCCAATACACCCGGTACGTTTAAAGAGGGCTGCTTAACTTATGCGTGGTGGAAAAATCCTCATGCATTAACCCGGAATCAAACCCGATCCACCCTAGTGGGGGTTAGCAGCTTAACAACTCCACCATCACGTCTACTTCTATTCCTGAGAGAATGTTCGTGTTCATTCATATTAGGACAACACTGAAAATGGATTCTAGCTCTTCAATGCCATTCATACCTGTCTTGCTGTGAACCACATACTGTATTATGCCTATATATAAACTTAAAAGGTTCGTTGAGCTTCTTGAAATGGCTGTATTTACTAAGTGAAGCTGAATCATGTGTCAACAGCAATAAATATTGTGTCCAGTACCGTACTGACATCGTATTGAATGTTTAAAGTTTTACTTTGCCCGCCTTGATAGGGATAACTGCTTTCTTCCAAGCAGCCATTTGAGAACAGAACGCATGTATGAGAGCTACTTTATCTATCGTGAGATAGATCCAGCTCTGGTTGACCCCGTCCCAGTATGTCCGATTTTTATAACTGAGGGGCTAAATTAAGATAGATTTCCAATCTTTGTAGTTTTGTTTCTAATTTTCTCGTATTTCCCTTAATTTTATTATAATTTTTGAAGACTTTAAACACCTCCTTTATTCCTACCCACCAGTACATTTTATGATTACATATCAAACAAGTAGTTCCGTGAAGAATTAAATAGCCTATTTGCATACATCCAACTGGTCTTTTCCATTAAAATTCTCCTGCACATTACAAGGATTTTTCTCGTTCACATCATCTGTCTTCTCTAACACCATCACAATGAGAAGTTATGTGCTAAAATATACAGTATAGCTTTCAATATCGGTGATTAAGACTCCTCCCGTGAATTAGTTTTTAGAAAAGTTAAATGCACGGCTTCTATTATTTACGAAAAATTAGCTACAGAATTTAAAGCTATTAGATACGAATGATACGAATCATCATTTCCATCACCTGAATAAAATACGAGAAATAAAGAAAAATAAGATTTTAAAATTTCGAACTGAAGCATCTTGAATTTTTGATAACAATTGAACATCATTAGATGTCTATACTAAGCTCTGAATAAAGATTCACAGTGCCGAGTTTCATTGCACTCGAGTGATTAGATCACCAGAAACGTTATTTGCAATATGTGAAAATCACTTCCCCGCCATTATGTGTTTGTGTTTCTCAGGACTAGGGAAAGTCACATAATATCTGTCCTTACTTAACAATCTTCTAACACCATACACAATTTCAGTTTGATTGCTTAAATAGTTTCGGAGATATTGAGAACCGTCGAAACGTATCGTATGGACGCCATGTTAGATTGTTTTATATATATCCTATAGAGTATATGCCAGCAGATGAATATTATGATCGTGGCTCATTATACCAACCTACATTTCTATCGCTTGTTTAGGACACGAGAAATATAAATTGTTCTTTGTATGAAGAGATACAGTGCTAAGTGTCACTGCTCTCGGATAATTAAGTCACAAAAAAAAAATCCACATAAATATATAAATTTCGCGTCGCCGCCATGTTGTATTTGTTTTCATTAGGTTATTGAAAGGCCCATATGTGAACTAATATGAATAGCCTCTATACAGTAAACATACAAACTTTAAGTTTGATTGTTTTAATAGGTTCGCAGATGTTGAGAACCGTCTAAATATTTCGGATGATCGCCCTGTTGGATTGTTCTATATGTAGGCCTACGCCATAGAGTTATGTACCATTAGATGACGATTATTTCCTAGGGTTATTATTCAAACGTTCACTTCGATCGTATGATTGGGACACAAACAAATATTTTAAAATTTGGCACTGCCGCCATCTTGCTTTTATGAAAAACAATGAATTGAATTAGATGCGAATGAATTAAATCTTGTGTACATGTTTATCGTGCCAAGTATCTCTGCACTTGGTTGATTAAATCTTGGAGAAAATATCAATTAAGTATTTTAAATTTGCTTGACCGCCATGTTGGTGTTTTACTTAACATAGCTGAGTTTTATCACCACGCAAATTTTCAGGGTAATACCAGTAATAGTTTCGTAGATATAGAATGCCGTTTAAATATTTCGCACAGCCGCCGTGTAGGATTGATAAAACGTATGCAAATTTGAAGGGCACGGTCGGGGTAGGACAGAACAGTACTATCCCTTACCGAGTTGTATTGAAATGGCTCCGGCCGTTAACATTGTATTAGGGACACACACGGACATAAGGTGATATCATAAGCCTATTTCTTAACATGATGAAAATAGGCTAATAAATGGAATGCGTTTTAAATGAAAGCAAGGGCTTTTAAAATAATCAATGGACGATATTTGATATCCTGTTTATCTCCCTGCTCTTCAAACAAAACATTTGCAGCTGATCAGATTTCTTATTGAAAATGAAAATCCACAGCCTGCTTCCAGTCTCCGACTGGGTCAGGAATGGAATGAATGAAGCCCCCATCTAGCGGAGAGGATATGGACTGTGCCGGCTGTCGAGGCCTGACGCACTCCTCTGGGGCTATGATTGAATGAATGACAGATGAAATGAAATGATAGTTGAGAGTGTTGCTGGAATGAAATTTTGACAGAGAAAACCGGAGTATCCGGAGAAAAACCTGTCTGCCTCCGTTTTGTCCAGCACAGATCTCACATGGAGTGACCGGAATTTGAACCATGGACCCAGCGGTGAGAGGTCGGGGTGCTGCCGCCTAAGCCACGGAGGCTTCATCAGATTTCTTATTGTGTAGGTTATTTTATTACAAAGAACAGTAACTAATACTACCGAACTAAGCCAAACATTGTAAGAATTTGGATGTACTTCAGTGGCAACAGAGGGATTGTGGTGATCTGGAATCTCCATGGCCTGTGACTATTCTAGCCACTGAGTGCTGGTTCAAGAATAGTCATGGTTCACTAGGCTGTAAATTAACTCGTCAATTCCCATTGATCAGTGAATTGACTTTTTTCACAATTGTTTCTCGAAGAGCTGAATTGAGGTGGCACTAGACATTAGAGATACAGCCTACTTTATATATTTTCAAAGAACACATTTGTTATTATTGGACATATAATTTTGGAGCTATTGACTGAGAAAGTACTGTATAAATACAGTATAAGGAACGAGACATTTATTGGCGAGACTGAAGGCTGCATGCTTATGAACTAGCCGATGCTTCGCAATACTAGTGTGACAGGCTTTATCAACGGCATTATGAATTATTGTCTAGCAAAAGTTAGTGTAGGCTCCTGAGATCCCATGCTGTATGAAGGCCACCCGAAGATCTGATAATGCAACACAGGTTGCCTAGCTCGAAAAAGAAAGGAGAGGAAAGGCTCGAGCCTGCCCAAGTTGACCGTAACCAGGGCGTACAGCCCTCCAATACCTAGACATTGGCATTAAGAAGTCGATTACAGCATAAAATATAACTCCAACTAATAACATGCAAAAAGAGGTTCTTTGTGCGGTCCAACACCATAGTAACAAGAAGTTCCGTGAAGAACTATACAGCCTACTTTTCATGCCATTGATTATTCTACAGTATATGAACCTATCTAGAATAATGACAAAATTAAGTTGGTAATATCGAAATATCAAATTAGTTCAAAATATACCTGGTATAATATAGCCTAATAGAGCACTACAGTTGGCAGCCCTGGTGACTGAATATATTGTTAGTTCCATCTCTTAAGGTACAGAATAAAAAATTAGGTCGAAGTCCAATGGACGTTACATGCAGTTAGACACTGGATTTATCAGCACGCGTAAAAGCATGTTGCCAACAATACCATGCGTGTGCTGGTCAGAAATAATCTGAAATATTATGAAATCTTGTTGTGCCAATTTTGGATGAAATCCATTTGTTAGTATAGAAGTTACATGTATTTTAAAATTGGACATATCAGCAGGCATAGAATCATGTTGGCAGCGCTGCTTTGTATTAATTACTCCAAATTAATCCACAATGTCAGGTGCTATACGTGTGCAAAGTATATAGATGTTGGCTTGCATACTTTCTGATATATTGATATTAGGGTAAAAAAATATAGACAGCATTTATTAACAGTTGGCAGCCCTGATTGCTCTTAACAATACTTACAGTCATATATGTTATGGTACACATAGCACATACGAAATTTGGTTGAAATCGAACTGATAGTATAGAAGTTACATGTATTTAAAAATTGGTACTATCAGCAGGCTTATAATCATGTTGGTAGAACTGACGTATATAAGTTACTCCAAATTAATCTAAAATGTCAGAATATACGTGTGCATAGTTTAAAGCTGTTGGCTTGCATACTTTCTGATATATTGGTATTTGGATAAAAAAAATAGAGACAGCAATTATTAACAGTTGGCAGCCCTGGTGGCTCTTAAGAATACGCTCAATCATATCTGTTTATGTACAGATATTACATACAAAATTTGGTTGAAATCCAATTGATAGTGTAGAAGTTATATGCATTTAAACATTGGACCTATCAGAAGGCTTAAAATTATGTTGGCAACACTGTGATTGTTGGCCTCCTGTAAATTAAACTGAAATAGTATTATCTGCATCTGTACCAATTTTGGAATAGCTCCCATGCATACCTTGCGAGATATCCAACATGGAGCTCAAATTCTAGTGCGTTTTTTCAGCAGTTGGTAGCACTGATATCATTTTCAAATATGGACGTGAGATATTCCGGTGCACATCTTTACTCATACTAAATTTGGTTTTGATTGCTGCAGTCGTTTAGGAGTTGATAGGGGGGACACACACACAGCCAGACAGACAGACAGACACACATTTTCCCGGATCGATCTCATAAGTCTACTTTTTCCTCATTTTTGCAAAATGTGAAAAGCAGGCTAAAAAGAAGGGGGATAGGTCACTTCCTAACCATTCAGCCACGCCTAAGCCTATTGGAACAATGGCGAAACGTCGGCAATCAACCAGCTCTGGACTCGGTAAAACAGCCCGAGGCACTACGGTTAATACAATCAGTTTCGGTTACGAAGCAAAATGCTTTCCTGGAGTTTGACGTTACTTGTTACCAGATCCCAACTTCAGTCCTGATCTGAGATTCTCCTCTTCCCCAAACAGAGAAAGGAGATACGTAGCCAATCTTTCGACAGCTCAAAAGGAGATATGAAGCGATCCTGAGAGTCCTTGTTAAGAGAGAGTGTATACTTTTTCGCTAGGCAATAAATCATGTTATAATTATAGTACTGTATACTGTGATTACTAGTTTCATAATATTTATACCGTACTATATATTTATTTAATTAATTACCGTAATTTATTTGCTTCAGTACTGGAAGAAACGTTGTCAAAAATGCATTGAACTGCTGGGGAATATTTCGAAAGGGGACGTGGTAGTGCAATGGTCAAGCTGCTTGCCTCTCAACAAGGGTTCGATTCCCGGTCAATGCATGCGAGATTTTCGAAGTGAAATATCACGTCCTGTGGTTCGACTTCTACGTAAAAATTGAGGTCACGTGGCTCATAATCATGAGATCAATGATGTTAAACTACATGCTTCCTTCCTTAATATTTCGAAAAAGGCTATGTTTAAATTGAAGCTCAGCAGTACAAAGTAGGAAAAAAGGGCTCAATCTCGTAGTTGGTTTTGAAAGCAAATTTGATGAAATAATTGCTCAGTGCTTTAAATAAAATAGCAACATACAGTATTTTGTTTCCGATGTCTTGTATTTTGCGAGCATACGCGTAGCGTACACCTACTGGTCGGTTTTAAGATTGATACCGTACATGTTTTCTTTTATTCAATAATGACAGGTGGTTGGATGCATGGGGTAATACTTTGTTAAATGCATGTACTGGGGGCTGATAACCTAGATGTTAGGCCCCTTAAAACAACAACTATCATCAAGTTCTTGAACTCATAGATTCCACTTCTTTAGAAGGTGTGTGAATCTTGCAAGCTGCTCACCAGCTTCCATACTGATGTGACCACTTCCTGGTGTAGCGGATAGCATTCTCGGCTGTCGCCACGGAAGTCCGGGTTCGATTTCAGGCTCTTCCAAGTAATTTAATTCTGGTCTGAGGGCTGGAACGGGGTACACTCAGCCTCGTGAGGCAAACTGAGGAAAGGTGGGTTCTATTCCCACATCTGCCATCCTGGAGGTAGCTTCCCGTGGATTACCATTTCTACACCAGGCAAAATGCTGGGATGGTTCCTTCCAATCTTCGCCTGAATTAAAATTACACCCACTACTACAGACACCACAGTAATACAGGTTATCAGACAAATTATCCTCACAACCAAGTAAACGGGGCCATATGACCACCATGTACAATCCCTTTAAATGAAATAACAACAACCATACTGCTGTCATGAAATGAAGCATCGTGATGCAATAGTTTCAGCTTTTAATACTCTCAACACAACATGTTCTGCGAACTTTCGCAGACAGGGATTTAAATCTTACTATTATACTGAAGTTATGTACTGTAAGTCATGGGTTTTAGCTGTTCCTTTAAAAATGTTCTTGTTCTCTGTAACTCCCTCCGAGGAGAGAAACTGATAATTAGTTAGTTCGTGCTGGAAACTTGCCTAAGCTCTGTTGAATCTACTTCCATGGTTTCGCGTGACAGTATTGCGCAGAATATCTCAATGATCCGCCTCTTAAAACAACATCAGCACCACCTCCCGTGAATGTATGGGTGGTTAGGCGAGTTTTTCAAGTCTTTACTTAGTATTAAATGTTCATCGAAACAAGAGTTTAGTGCTTTTCAGTCGGTCAACACGAATGTACCCAAAAGAGATGGGTTATACCCTAATCCTGAAATAAATTACATGAGATTAATAAAACAATTAATCTCATGTAATTTATTTCAGGATTAGGGTATACTTGTATTAATAAAACAATTAATCTCATGTAATTTATTTCAGGATTAGGGTATAACCCATCTCTTTTGGGTACATTCGTGTTGACCGACTGAAAAGCACTAAACTCTTGTTTACTAAGGCAACACTGAAAATATGGCTTCAAACACCACAATGTTCATCGAAAAAAGAAAAAAACTATGCCAGGTTATTCGGGCTATTTTCACATTCATTTCGCTAGATGTAGGTTAGCTGCTGATTCTCTTATACTTGTATTCAAGCGGAAAGTTCACTATTATGCTTCTTAAAGATAGTTACCATTTTATGATGAGCCACATTGAAGTCAGGACTTTCGAAAATTAAGGTTGAAATGGAATAGCTTAAAATATTAAATTTTTGAATAATATAACATATTGTTTGGACTTTTGATTTATGATAGGTCTACTTAAACATTTAGATGTCGTCGCTATCCCACGTTTAGTTTTGCGTTTGTCAAGAAAATATGTGTGGTAGATTTTCTTATTTGTCATTGGATGTCCATCTTTAGGATGAACCGTTTAAGAATCGAAACTCAGTACGGTCCTCGACATCTCAAACAAACCAAATCATGATTGATACGGGACAAAAATGTGATTCCTTTGTAATTGTTGAAGAGAAGACCGTTAATTATACAGTAGTAGAATTAAAATTTCTCATTTCCTGCTGTTTAGTCGGTCAACAAGATGTGAAATTATATGGAAATCGTGTTGACCGCCTAGAAAGCATACTTTAATAGAACTAGACAACACTGAAAAATGGCTTGTATCACTTCAAACTCTATACTAAGTTATATACTATTCATATAGGCCTACACCATCGTTTGCTATCAGCTCCCCAGAAAAAACTATCAAAAGATGAAAATCCGATAATGTTAGCTGTACGGGATATAATCATTAGTGAGTAGCCTCGTCTACGAGTAGATATGGCACACCTGTATATTAGTACAGGACAGCTGCACAGAAAAAAGAGCGAATCAGAAATTTGTTCCTCTCAAAATTGTCTACAACATTTATTGAGACATTTTTTTCCTCCGCCTTACCGTTCCAAAGTTATAGTCTGCCGAAGTGTGAAAATTGTACTATTCAGATGGCACAAAGGTTAATATGTGTACAGTTATGATTGATACGTTGCGATTGAAATAGATACGATTGTTTGAGATAATTAACAAACACAGCCTGCGTCCTGTTTGACCGAGTCTTAGACAGCTGTCCGACACCGATCCCTGTCTAAATTATGCCCACCGCTCTCTCCGCAGTAACAATAGTAGCCTTGACTACGCAGCGTTGCATTTGCTGCGCTATAACTTTGGAACGGTAAGTCGGAGGAAACAAACGTTTAAATAAATGTTGCAGACAATTTTAAGAGGAACAAATTTCTAATTCACTCTTTTGTTAAAAAACTGTTTTTTCTATGGCAAAAAGTGAAAAAACACTTTTTTGGAAACTTTGGCGCCACCTAGCTTCTGCATTTCAAAACGTATGACGACCTCAATGAGAAGAATTGTAGGTGACAATGTCCTCTACATTTTTGTTTAAAAAACTTTTCTTTAAAGTACGTCGATTCAGAGAAAAACGCTTTTCAATGTTTTTTTTTTAGTTTTCCGACAAAATGATCGTGCAAATTATTCTAAAATTTAGAGTTAAGCTTTTTTTGTGCTTTTCTAACGATTTACAAAAAGCCAACCATAGCACAGTTTTTGGACCAAAACCATTCCAGCTGTACTGTACTATATGCTTGTAGCTCCATTCCTGGCCAGGTGAAGATAATGTTACACGATATTAGAATGATATCTCTAGAGGATGACTAAAGTCTTTGTCCGGTGAACTTGTTTTAATTCTAAAGGTCGTGAAAATCCAACGCCTGCTAGCCTGGACACACACTGCCTACAGCATATTCGTAGGGCTTACATGTTGTTCGTCTACTGTACTTAATAAAGTAAGAGAAAATTTAGAATGGGGCACTTTACGAAGCCATTGGTGGGTGTGTTCTCGACACCCATGAAACACATCGGCCCACTGTAAGAGCTGCATTAGCAGACAATTGCTTCACACAATTGTTAAAGGAATTGCGCCATAAGCTGCCATAAGCTGTATTTCTGAGCAATTACAAATGTAATATTTATGTTGTGTTTTATATTTTATTTATTTACTAGCAGTAGTACGGGTGGAATGATGATAATGTCTCAAAGTATCCTTAGAAATAGAATGGACTTAAAATCTAGGTCATTTGCCCCCAAAGACAATGAGGGCGTAATATCTAGGTCATTTGCCCTTTTGATAAGGATGATAATGAAAACTACTGTTGAATTGACACGTCAAACTTACAAACTACCGTAATAGAAATACATATTTCAAAATTCACAGGCGAGGAAGATTTATTGTGCGTGGTGATCAATGGTGTAATGGGTGTAACATCTAGGTCATTTGCCCTTATGATGAGGATGATAAGGGAAACTACTACCTGTATGGAATTGACACTTCAACTTATAATGTACACAATGTACTGTAATAAAAATAAATATTTTAAAAATCACAGTCGAGAAAGACTTTATGCGGCGGAGATTAGTGGTATGATGCGCGTAACATCTAGGTCATTTGCACTTAAGATGATAATAATAAGGTAATGAAAAAATGACTACCAAATGAATATGGTGTAATTTTAAAACTGATATAGGTAATTCAGATGTCTAGCTTCGATGTCTTCCAAAGTCTCAACCTTATTTTCTGGCTTAGGCCTGTACTCGATGCGTCTAATGAAATAGCTTATGGCGTACTGCTCGGCAAAGAATATGGGTCCAAGCTGCATGAACCTGAGATGATCGCAGATGATGATGAAATATGATGACACACGTTCGGGGTTCCCCGCCGTATTTAGATTGGCCGGGGAATCACTCACTCTTTCGCAACACCACAGTGGCTTGAGCAACGGCCCTGTGCTGGCATCAGCATAGACAGCAGATAACACGGCGGGCACTGGAAAGTCCTCTCATGTCACCTCGCGATGAATCAGCAAGCTATTCTCACAACTGCCCCCCCCCAGGGTCTCACAACTTGTGGGACGTGGGTTGGCGACCACGAGACCCCAGCTGAGTCTGGCATCGCTTCTACTTCCTGGTGCTGGGCTCCTTTCAGTTCTCTTTCCTGTCGGCCTCCCTTCGTCAAATCTTGTTCTCTTCCGACCCCGACTGTATTAGGGTATCCGAGGGCTAGGGAGTCTTTCAAGTTCCCGCCTTAATTAGCCGTTGTCACATATTTCCTGATGCCCTCATTCTTCGAGGGGTCTGCCTTCTTTTCCTTTTCGTAATATCTCCTGTCTTCTGCTCAAGGCCCTCAAAGAGGCAGGGTGTGTGTAGCCCCACCACTTCTGGTACACCCTCAAGGGCTCATGGCTAGTGATTTAGGAAGCTGGCTACCCCGAGGGATTCCTGAGCTAAATGCAGGGAATGGAGTGGTATGTCAGAAATTTCAAGTGGACAGTGTTACTCATCGGGTTCCAAATGGTAAGTATGTAAAATTTGATTCCGATCGATGAAACCGTGTAGATTTGTGCCAAAGGGCCTAAATGCAGGGAATAGATTGGTCTGTCTGAAATTTCATGTCGACAGTGCTACTCTTCGGGTTCCAAATGGTAATTATAAACAATTTGGGTCGGATCAGTGAAACGGTGTAGATTTATCCCAAAAGGCCTAAATGCAGGGAAAGGGGTGGTCTGTCCGAAATTTAAAGTGGACAGTGATACTCGTTGGGTTCCAAAGAGTAAGTATACAAATTTTGGTCCAGATTGGTGAAGCGATGTAGATTTGTGCCAAAGGGTTTAAATACAGGGAATGGAGTGCTCCGTCCGAAAGTTCAAGCAGACAGTGTTACTCGTCGGGTTCCAAAGGGTAAGTAACTTACATAAAGATTGGTTGAGATGGGTGAAAGGATGTTGATTTTTGCCAAAGAGCCTAAATGCAGTAAATGGAATGGTCTATCCGAAATTTCATTTAGACAGTGTTACACGTCGGGTTCCAAAGTGTAAGCATGTAAAATTTGGTTGAGATCAGTGAAACAGGGTAGATTTTTGCCAAAAGGCCTAAATGCAGGGAATGGAGTGGTCTGACCAAAGTTTTAAGTGGACAGTGTTACTCGTCGGGTTTCAAAGGGTAAGTATACAAATTTAGGTTGAGATCGGTGAAACGACGTAGATAATTTATGTGCCAAAGGGCCTAAATGCAGGGAATTGAGTGGTCTGTCCGAAATTTCGAGTGGACAGTGTTACTCGCCGAGTTCCAAAGGGTAATTATTTGAGATCGGTGAAACGGTGTAGCTTCGTGCCAAAGGGCCAAAAACAGGGAATAGTGTGGTCTGTCCAAAATTTAAAGTGAACAGTGTTACTTGTCGGGTTCCAAAGGGTAAGTATGTCAAATTTGGGCCAGATTGGTGAAACGGTGTGGATTTGTGCCAAACGGCCTAAAAGCAGGGGTTGGAGTGGCCTCTCCACAATTTCAAGCAGACAGTGATAGTCGCAGTGTTGCAAAGAGTGAATACACAAATTTTGGTTGAGATCGGTGGAACGGTGTTGATTTGGGCCAAAGGGCCTAAATACAGGGAATGAAGTGGTCTGTCCGCAATTTCAAGCAGACAGTATTACTCGCAGGGTACCAAAGGGTAAGTATCCGAATGTTAGTTCTGATCGGTGAAACGGTGTAGATTTGTGACAAAGGACCTAAAGGCAGGGAATGGGGTGGTCTGTCCGAAATTGTAAGTAGACAGTGTTACTCGCAGGGTTCCAAAGGGTAAGTAAACAAATTTTGGTCCAGATCGGTGAAACGGTGTAGATTTGTGAAAAAGGGCCTAAATGCAGGGAGTGGGGTGGTCTGTCTGAAATTTTAAGTGGACATTGTTACTCGCAAAGTTCCAAAGGGTAAGTATACAAATTTTGGTTCAGATCGGTGAAACGGTGTAGATTTGGACCAAAGGGCCTAAATGCAGAGAATGGGGTGGTCTGTCCGAAATTTTAAGTGGACAGTGTTACTTGCAGGGTTCCAAAGGGTAAGTATACAAATTTTGGTTGAGATCGGTGGAACGGTTTAGATTTGTGCCAAAGGGCCTAAATGCAGGGAGTGGGGTGGTCTGTCCGAAATTTTAAGTGGACAGTGTTACTCGCAGGGTACCAAAGGGTAAGAATACGAATTTTGATTCTCGTCGGTGAAACGGTGTAGATTTGGACCAAAGGGCCAAAATGCAGGGAATGGGGTGGTGTCCGAAATTGTAAGTAGACAGTGTTACTCGATGATGATGATGATGATGATAATTGTTGTTTTAAGGGGCCTAACATCGAAGTTATCGGCCCCTAGGACAGTGTTACTCGCAGGGTTCCAAAGGGTAAGTATACAAATTTTGGTTATGATCGGTGAAACGGGGTAAATTTGTGAAAATGGGCCTAAATGCAGGGCATGGGGTGGTCTGTCCAAAATTTCAAGTGGACAGGGTTACCCGCAGGGTTCCAAAGGGTAAGTACACAAATTTTGGTTCAGATCGGTGAAACGATGTAGATTTGTGCCATAGGGCCTAAATGCAGGGAGTGGGGTGGTCTGTCCGAAATTTTAAGTGGACAGTGTTACTCGCAGGGTTCCAAAGGGTAAATATACAAATTTTGGTTGAGATCGGTGAAACGGTGTAGATTTGGGCCAATGGGCCTAAATGCAGGGAATGGAGTGGTCTGTCCGCAATTTAAAGCAGACAGTGTTACTCGCAGGGTTCCAAAGGGTACGTATACAAATTTTGGTTCAGATCGGTGAAACGGTGTAGATATGTGCCAAAGGGCCTAAATGCAGGGAATGGAGTGGTCTGTCCGCAATTTCAAGCAGATAGTGTTACTCGCAGGGTACCAAAGTGTGGGAATACGAATTTTGGTTCTGATCGGTGAAACGGTGTAGATTTGGACCGAAGGGCCTAAATGCAGGGAATGGGGTGGTCTGTCTGAAATTTTAAGTGAACAGTGTTACCCGCAGGGTTCCAAAGGGTATGTATACAAATTTTGGTTCAGATCGGTGAAACGGTGTAGATGTTAGCAAAAGGGCCTAAATGCAGGGAATGGGGTGGTCTGTCCCAAATTTAAAGTTGACAGGGTTACCCGCAAGGTTCCAAAGGGTAAGTATACAAATTTTGGTTATGATCGGTGAAACGGTGTAGATTTGGGCCAAAGTGCCTAAATGCAGGGAATCGAGTGGTCTGTCCGCAATTTCAAGCAGACAGTGTTACTCGCAGGGTTCCAAAGGTTACGTATACAAATTTTGGTTCAGATAGGTGAAACGGTGTAGATTTTAGCAAAAGGGCCTAAATGCAGGGAATGGGGCGGTCTGTCCGAAATTTAAAGTTGACAGGGTTACCCGCAAGGTTCCAAAGGGTAAGTATACAAATTTTGGTTCAGATTGGTGAAACGGTGTAAATTTGTATACATAATAGACAAACAGACAGACAAACTTTGTGCTTTATATATATAGATTTAGTCAATTTACCCTCTAGGTTGGTGGTTCATACGGATTCAGCGAGGGAACTCACCACTACCGCCTCTATGGGCAATGTCCTGGAGCTTGGAACATCTGGTCGGGATGGATACAACTGGGGAGGAGTGATCAGCACTTCGCCCAGGTGGCCTCACCTGCAAAGCGAACAGGGGCCTCATGAGGGATGGGAAGGGGTGGAAGATTGGGATTGATAGGCTAGGAAGAGGGTAGTAGGCGGCCGTGGCCTTACAGTAGGTACTGTCCCCGATAATCCGGATAGTAGGCTGTCAGAAATCCGCCCCCTCAATCGGATTGCCAAAAATCAATCGCACCGGCACAGCTACATCAATGAAAATGGCACTGACAGATACTACCGAGATTAGAGCACAGTAGTTAACAAGAAATTATTGTGGAACACACCAAAATATACGGGGGTTCATACTTACCTTTTACTTACCTATTCAATTTAATCTCGGGTCTGGGTTTTCAACTGGATCACTTAATAGTATGCCCTCACAATAACCTCCACCACAATATTTAAAATGAACCAACGCGAAACAAGAAAATTTAAACTGCACAATAATTTATTTCACATAAAGGGAAATAATTTAACAAAATTTAACAACAAAATTTACGTGGCAATCAGAAGTCATTGTCAATACAACCATGTCCTCCTGTAGGACTTGTAGACTTTACATACAAAATTTCAGCTTTAGCTCAAAAGAACGTAATAATAACAATTCACTTTGGAATGGATAAGGGAGCTGGGACGAGACATATAGCATTTGTTTCCTTGTTCATGAACTTCACATTTTATTTATAACCACAAGGCTGCTATGTAGATGACCTTGGCCTCTATCATACAGTTATCTGGCCACCTGCGATACACCCTGCACCATGCCGCATGCTTGCATCGTCAAATGGACACACCTGTCCAGCCAATGTTAGCATATGCTAGTTACATCAGAGCCTAGCTCCTTTTCAACACTTTAAATGTTCACATCTCAACTCAAATATTATCACGCAAATCTTTTAAATGCTCCGTTCAAATACCAATGGATTACTCTAATAATCCCAAATCTTGTTTAATTGTATAATCCAATTGTTTAACTAGCGTTGTTTAGAGTATAATAACGAAAATGCTTAATGTTTATAACAAAATGTTCATTAATTATTTATAACATTTTAAATTGTTTATAGCAATGTCAAACGACAATTGAAAAATTTATACACGCCTCTATTAATCCCGTTCGTTTCAAATTATTATTAAAGATATTTACATAGTTATTTACATTATTTATATTATTTATATTAGAAATACATTAAACCACACGTTTATCCGGTTGATAATTACTTAAATCGGTGTGATATAATCGACCAATGAAGGTTAGTTATATTTAAATTTTAGATTCAGGTTTAATAAGATTTAATAATAATTATTTGTGACGGTAACCTCCATTCAAAATCGTTATCTCAAATTATTTAAACACTCTTGTTAATTTTAACAGTAACTTCACATGAATAATTTTCAATGGACCTGAACAATACACTCAGCGGAAAAATACCTCGCTCAAAACGCACAAAATTGCACCAAAATTGGCCCATAATTCATCATATATGAATTCATTATATATGGCATCAAAATCTTCCACAATACACACAAAAAACCTCCACTTATAAATTCATCATCTTCATCAATATTACTGTGGGAACCTCCTTCACTTATTACAGGGCATTATTCATCAGCGACTTTTACACGTCCACTGAACTAACGATTATACATCCATAGTTCCTCTTTAAAATTTCTTATATTCATCAATTGTATCGAAAACTGTTATTATATTTAACCTTCGTGGGTTTCATTCATGAATCGATATGAAGTAAAAATTTGCCAATCACAAATAAATTTAATAGCAAATACGATTAGACACGCCTCCCTGGTCTATCAAAATTGAGATTAATATCATCAAAGTATCGCAGTATAAAAATACTATCTTCAATCAAAGTTCATCTAAACTGCATAAATAGTCGAATAGAATACAATTAGACTGTGGAATGCAAACATTATTGTTCCAAACTAGAATTGAGAAAAACTCCTATCAAATGTTCATTACTATAGTGTACTCAATAAATCGTAATCAAAGTTCATATTTCATAAAATTGTCTATAATGCAATGGTATTTCAGAATTGACGATAAATGTCTATGTTGCAATCATGTTCATAAAACGACTAGTATTTCCAAGATCGTCGATAAAGTAGTAGATTTTAACGCTCTAAAATCTTTTAATCATTCTTCTTTCTTGAGGATGACAGAAAATTGGTCAAAGTAATTTACTGAATATAATTACTTTAATAAAATGACACGCTGTCTGAATTCAAATTTGCCATAGAAAATCGTTAACTTTACAGTTAAATCGTGACTACAAAATTATGCAAATTACTGAAAGAATATATATTATCAGTCTCAACTGATCCAAAATTATATAAATATGCCAATGACATAATAATGTCTCAATAAGTCGTAGAAAAATGCATAAATCAGCAAAGTGTACAGAGTACAGAAATGTCAAGCAAGAATATGGGGCAAAATATATGGGACAGAAAACATGGGAAAAATGGTTGCTCAGATATCGCTAAATGGCTCAAATAAATCAAGAAACGTTCACGACTACCTTATCTGTTGATTGAAGTTCTAGAGGAAAATTTCCAAAGAAGACTGCTGTTGGTTCCATTTCACCACCGTAAAGATGTGCTCCGACCTCGAACCTGGAACCTGCGCCCTCGGAGAATAGAACAGTTTCCTCCTCCGGAAATAGCACTGCTCCGTGTAGACGATAGACATCCTTCTGGCAAAACTCTTCTTTGTGAGCCGGGTCCACCCTGGCCTCTCTTGATAGTTCCCTGAAGTTCTGGTAGAAATTCTCCATGAAGTCTATTGCAATTATTTCCGCAGAAATGTTCATAATTGTGGAGTATGAAGATATTTCCACTGCCATTTGATGTAATTCAGCGATGGATTACGATGCATGAGTGTAGTTGGATGTTCACTACATGCTCGCTTTTGTAGAATGCCGATTAACGAAGTTCCATGCTGCTATTTCACTCCATTGATGTATGTCCCAATTGCATTAAAGTTTTAGTCTTCCATCTCCACTTCCGTTATAATAATAGTCGAAAGTACTGCCAGATTATATTGTTCCATTGTAGAATGTAGCGTTGTATCACCAAATGTAATCTTCAGTATCACGGTTACAATACAAGTGTCAGCCGTAGCGTAGAATGTGGTATTATAAAAGTGCTTCTCTGGTGTCGAGAAAATCACTTTTGTCTGCAGTCTTAAAATGCGAATATCTTCCAAAGTATAAAAGTGAAAATGTTCAACTTTCGTCCACGCCTCAATATTGTAATGCACAATTGAATTAGCATAAATGCAGTAGCTAACTCTTGATAGATCATCTTGTAGACTCGTTTATGTGTGCGCTCCAACTTCGCCTAGTTTTAGTAACCGTAAAATTGTACTGCTGCACGCTCAGTGCTTGTTCGATGCTGTGGGCTCTGCCACACGTGCTAATGACGACTTGCTTCACTGAATAACTCGAAGTCTGACAATGTGAGAATCAGAAAAATGAGCCATGAGAGCCATGAGAACTTGAGAACTTGAGAACTTGCTCTCTGCTGTGCAAGGCCTTTTATCAACTTCTTAAGGGGCGTATCCATCCCTTCCATAGCTTGTTCCTCCGTCATTGCTAGAAGTTCTAACTTTGGCTATACTTGACTGATTTTCAAATTTCAAAAACTCATAATTAATTTCTTCAAAATTCCAAATCAATGCCATAACTGAAAATAGATTTCCACAATTCTGCATGCCAAAAGTAATTAAATATGGTAGTTTCAGTAATCTCCGTCTCTCTCCAAGCTATCATTCATTGGTTCGAGCCTCTCCTCCAATAGCGTAACTTCTTCCTCAGCACAATTCCTTGCTTCCTGCGACTGCGTCGTAAATCTCAGATCCTTCTCGAACAAAATCATGACGTCACCAAGAATCTCAGCTCATCCAGCCTACTTGCATGAAGTCTGCGTCATCCGTGCCTACGTCATGAATATACACGTCACAACTATGACGGCCATAACTTTATTCACATATGCCAATACAGCCACCGTGGTCTCAGTATAATTCAATTTACGGGGGCATTCTCCCTTCACCACGTTTTAAAAACAGTTGCAAATTGTTTTTAAACTCTGTTATAAATATCTGAATTCACTTGAACACGAAATTGAATTATAAATCTACTCTTGTATGATATTTCTTCTATGTTCCTTAATCATAAGTCTCTTCTTCTCTGGGTTGTGTGTGGCTAATGCATTCTCTCCTCTCTACTTTCTCTTCTGTCCTGTATTCCTGTTTTCCAAATTCTGCTGGCTTGTAGAAGGACCAGGATCGATCACTACATCCTGTCTTTTCTTCTGGTTTTCAGCTTCCTTCTCTCGTAATTCCTTCAAATGCTGCTGACTTTCTTTCTCTCTCTCTTGATACTTGTCCGGTGTCATAACCTGACCTTGAGAATTCTGATTCCGATTCTGGTACTGGTTATTTCTGTCGTAGTTCCTATTGTACCCATTGTTATTATAATATCTACCTCTTCCGTTATTATAGTTCCCTCTATTGTTATTCCAGCCTCGTCTTTGCTGATATGGACGGTAACCTTGTGATCCGTTGTTGCGAAAATAATTGTTCCTGTGAGGACCTACATTTTCAGTTTTCTCTTCAGCAGGCTTATCAGTTTGCTGAACTTGATCCATGTAGACTGTATTAATGTCTTTGAATTCGTGCCTCTGACCTTTTTGAACCAAATTTGGCATCGGACTCGTGTAATCAAGCCTTCTCAATAGTTCGTCCATACTGGTCAAATCCCTGATATTTGACGATATGATAAGTCTTCTTACCTCCACAGGTAGCATACGTGAAATAGCATCTATCAACTGCTCTGTCGACAATGGGGGTTGTAAGAATCTCAAGCGCGATAACTGGCTCGTGAAGAAATCAGCGTACCGTGTTGGAAGAGTACCCGAATACTTCCTCGAGTATACCTCAGCTCTTAATGAATTTTGTGCTTCTATTGACCAGAATCGTTTTATCAGTGCCTCTGCAAATTCATCGAAATTACTAAAAGTGTACCGAAATGCTCTGAACCATTCAAGGGGTCCTCCAGCTAGAAATCTTTCTACGATTCTCATTTCTCTTTCTCTAGGAATATGGGCTTCAATAAAATAGTCTTTCAGGTTCCTGATATACTCTATCGGTGTTAGACTATCTGTATTACTAAATTTCTGAGGCTTGTCCTCAAAGTTTCGGATGACTGTCACATTTCTTGGATATGAATCCATGTAATTCTTTCCACTATCACGATATTTCCATTCAGGTTCCATATTCCTATCCTCTTCTTCTTCCCGGAATCTGAATATACGTTCCTCAGGACTAATATCTCTCTCTCTCTTCAGTAGCGAGGTTACATCTTCTCACGTAATTCCTATTATCTTCACAAGTCAACCCTTCTGGATCCTTATCTGTGATTTCCGTAATGACTTTCCTAATCAACTCTTCTTTATACGTTTCCATCATGCTAGCTTCTCCTAGTTTCAAATTCTGAAGTTTGCTCGTAGTTTCATTGACATCAGAGACAACCTTATGAATTTGTTCCTCTAACGCGGTTTTTAATGCTTGCACGTCCTGACCCATTTGAGTTCTATCCTCTACCTGCTTTTCGGATAGCGAATCCATCCTTATACTCAAATCCTTTCTAATTTGAACTACTTCATTATTTATATCTACTTGTGTACTGGCAAGTTTTCGTTCAATTCGCTCCTGAATCTGATTGACATGTTCCCCACTTGACCTGTTCCATTCATCTTTCCAAACAGTTACATTTGCAGTTAACATTTCAGCAATATCTACTTCAATGTCTTCCTTAAGTAAACGATTATGATCTAAGACTTGGGTCCTCATGACCTCTACATCATATTTTAATCCAGCTAGAGAAGCTGTTGTCCTAACAGACTCGTCAACCAACCTAGTTGTTAAAGCACTAATGTTACGAGTACAAAGCGTTTTTGAAGTTTCAATTTCTTCTCTAACCTTATTAACATCAGTTTGAACTTTGGCAATGTCTACAAAAACTGTATTAACTTCTATTTGCATCTTATTGATATCGCTTTGCATATCATTAACGTCAGAATGAATATTATTTATGTCTACTTGAACGTTTGACACATCGGTTCGAACATTTCTAATCTCTCTTTAAACTTCTTCTACCTTGTCTTGTACAGTAGCAACATCATTCCTAACAACGATTACTTCTGCTCTAGCACATGAAATATCACCCCGGACATTAGCAACATCAAGATTCAACATAGTAAGGTCTTTCTGGACTGAATCAACTTTTCCCTGTAAATTGGAAACATCTTTATGGACATTGGATAAATCTACTTTAACATCCGAGACATCCTTGTGAATGTCAGTCACGGCATTCTGGATTCCCTGGGTACTGGTCTGTAAACGCGACACATTATTTTCCAAGTTTGCAGAACTGGTCTGAAGAACTTTCAAACTTTCACCAAGCCTAATAGACAAATTACTAGCATTCTCCTCCATTCGACTAGTATTCCTCGCTTCCATCTCCTCCATTCGACTAGTATTCCTAGCTTCCATCTCCTTCACACTTTCATTCATGCTATCTTTCAAATTAGCAGACAAACTGTTGGACATCTCCTCCAACATCTTCCTAATACTCTCATCTGCCATCTCAATAATATTTCAAGAATAGACTGCGTTAGGGACATACATCAAACAGAGCAAGATAACAACATCTGAGCAACATCCTTCACCATATATATAAGTTTGAGCAATTTTCTGTCTTAAATCTAACTTTTAATTACCTTATAATTAACTTTCGTAGACACCCTATGTTGAAATAAACTCAAGCACATGTTCAAATTTCCTTGGTTCACTTTAAAATATCCTAACACAAATAATTTACATTTACAATCCAAATAGTTTAATTTTATCTTTAATATGACTAAACATGTCATAAGCCGGTCAAATAAAATAAGACTCCAGATCATAGGCGATTTTTCTTAAGTTTCCAGCCTATTTAACCTCTCTCAGGTTGTATAAGATCTGATATTTTCTGAGTGTAATTTTCCTAATACAACACAACATTTAATCCCTATATAATCACACTCTCAAATTCTACAATTGGCCAAGACATCAAACAAAGAATCAACCTCTTTATTTGAGTCTTCACAATCCCATTGACATCGATAACTTGGTAATCCAATGTTATTCGAGCCCCACGAATTAGCGGTGCCAATCCTACTGTCCCCGATAATCCGGATAGTAGGCTGTCAGAAATCCGCCCCCTCAATCGGATTGCCAAAAATCAATCGCACCGGCACAGCTACATCAATGAAAATGGCACTGACAGATACTACCGAGATTAGAGCACAGTAGTTAACAAGAAATTATTGTGGAACACACCAAAATATACGGGGGTTCATACTTACCTTTTACTTACCTATTCAATTTAATCTCGGGTCTGGGTTTTCAACTGGATCACTTAATAGTATACCCTCACAATAACCTCCACCACAATATTTAAAATGAACCAACGCGAAACAAGAAAATTTAAACTGCACAATAATTTATTTCACATAAAGGGAAATAATTTAGCAAAATTTAACAACAAAATTTACGTGGCAATCAGAAGCCATTGTCAATACAACCATGTCCTCCTGTAGGACTTGTATACTTTACATACAAAATTTCAGCTTTCTCTAGCTCAAAAGAACGTAATAATAACAATTCACTTTGGAATGGATAAGGGAGCTGGGACGAGACATATAGCATTTGTTTCCTTGTTCATGAACTTCACATTTTATTTATAACCACAAGGCTGCTATGTAGATGACCTTGGCCTCTATCATACAGTTATCTGGCCACCTGCGATACACCCTGCACCATGCCGCATGCTTGCATCGTCAAATGGACACACCTGTCCAGCCAATGTTAGCATATGCTAGTTACATCAGAGCCTAGCTCCTTTTCAACACTTTAAATGTTCACATCTCAACTCAAATATTATCACGCAAATCTTTTAAATGCTCCGTTCAAATACCAATGGATTACTCTAATAATCCCAAATCTTGTTTAATTGTATAATCCAATGGTTTAACTAGCGTTGTTTAGAGTATAATAACGAAAATGCTTAATGTTTATAACAAAATGTTCATTAATTATTTATAACATTTTAAATTGTTTATAGCAATGTCAAACGACAATTGAAAAATTTATACACGCCTCTATTAATCCCGTTCGTTTCAAATTATTATTTAAGATATTTACATAGTTATTTACATTATTTACATGATTTATATTAGAAATACATTAAACCACACGTTTATCCGGTTGATAATTACTTAAATCGGTGTGATATAATCGACCAATGAAGGTTAGTTATATTTAAATTTTAGATTCAGGTTTAATAAGATTTAATAATAATTATTTGTGACGGTAACCTCCATTCAAAATCGTTATCTCAAATTATTTAAACACTCTTGTTAATTTTAACAGTAACTTCACATGAATAATTTTCAATGGACCTGAACAATACACTCAGCGGAAAAATACCTCGCTCAAAACGCACAAAATTGCACCAAAATTGGCCCATAATTCATCATATATCTCATTATATATGGCATCAAAATCTTCCACAATACACACAAAAAACCTCCACTTATAAATTCATCATCTTCATCAATATTACTGTGGGAACCTCCTTCACTTATTACAGGGCATTATTCATCAGCGACTTTTACACGTCCACTGAACTAACGATTATACATCCATAGTTCCTCTTTAAAATTTCTTATATTCATCAATTGTATCGAAAACTGTTATTATATTTAACCTTCGTGGGTTTCATTCATGAATCGATATGAAGTAAAAATTTGCCAATCACAAATAAATTTAATAGCAAATACGATTAGACACGCCTCCCTGGTCTATCAAAATTGAGATTAATATCATCAAAGTATCGCAGTATAAAAATACTATCTTCAATCAAAGTTCATCTAAACTGCATAAATAGTCGAATAGAATACAATTAGACTGTGGAATGCAAACATTATTGTTCCAAACTAGAATTGAGAAAAACTCCTATCAAATGTTCATTACTATAGTGTACTCAATAAATCGTAATCAAAGTTCATATTTCATAAAATTGTCTATAATGCAATGGTATTTCAGAATTGACGATAAATGTCTATGTTGCAATCATGTTCATAAAACGACTAGTATTTCCAAGATCGTCGATAAAGTAGTAGATTTTAACGCTCTAAAATCTTTTAATCATTCTTCTTTCTTGAGGATGACAGAAAATTGGTCAAAGTAATTTACTGAATATAATTACTTTAATAAAATGACACGCTGTCTGAATTCAAATTTGCCATAGAAAATCGTTAACTTTACAGTTAAATCGTGACTACAAAATTATGCAAATTACTGAAAGAATATATATTATCAGTCTCAACTGATCCAAAATTATATAAATATGCCAATGACATAATAATGTCTCAATAAGTCGTAGAAAAATGCATAAATCAGCAAAGTGTACAGAGTACAGAAATGTCAAGCAAGAATATGGGGCAAAATATATGGGACAGAAAACATGGGAAAAATGGTTGCTCAGATATCGCTAAATGGCTCAAATAAATCAAGAAACGTTCACGACTACCTTATCTGTTGATTGAAGTTCTAGAGGAAAATTTCCAAAGAAGACTGCTGTTGGTTCCATTTCACCACCGTAAAGATGTGCTCCGACCTCGAACCTGGAACCTGCGCCCTCGGAGAATAGAACAGTTTCCTCCTCAGGAAATAGCACTGCTCCGTGTAGACGATAGACATCCTTCTGGCAAAACTCTTCTTTGTGGGCCGGGTCCACCCTGGCCTCTCTTGATAGTTCCCTGAAGTTCTGGTAGAAATTCTCCATGAAGTCTATTGCAATTATTTCCGCAGAAATGTTCATAATTGTGGAGTATGAAGATATTTCCACTGCCATTTGATGTAATTCAGCGATGGATTACGATGCATGAGTGTAGTTGGATGTTCACTACATGCTCGCTTTTGTAGAATGCCGATTAACGAAGTTCCATGCTGCTATTTCACTCCATTGATGAATGTCCCAATTGCATTAAAGTTTTAGTCTTCCATCTCCACTTCCGTTATAATAATAGTCGAAAGTACTGCCAGATTATATTGTTCCATTGTAGAATGTAGCGTTGTATCACCAAATGTAATCTTCAGTATCACGGTTACAATACAAGTGTCAGCCGTAGCGTAGAATGTGGTATTATAAAAGTGCTTCTCTGGTGTCGAGAAAATCACTTTTGTCTGCAGTCTTAAAATGCGAATATCTTCCAAAGTATAAAAGTGAAAATGTTCAACTTTCGTCCACGCCTCAATATTGTAATGCACAATTGAATTAGCATAAATGCAGTAGCTAACTCTTGATAGATCATCTTGTAGACTCGTTTATGTGTGCGCTCCAACTTCGCCTCGTTTTAGTAACCGTAAAATTGTACTGCTGCACGCTCAGTGCTTGTTCGATGCTGTGGGCTCTGCCACACGTGCTAATGACGACTTGCTTCACTGAATAACTCGAAGTCTGACAATGTGAGAATCAGAAAAATGAGCCATGAGAGCCATGAGAACTTGAGAACTTGAGAACTTGCTCTCTGCTGTGCAAGGCCTTTTATCAACTTCTTAAGGGGCGTATCCATCCCTTCCATAGCTTGTTCCTCCGTCATTGCTAGAAGTTCTAACTTTGGCTATACTTGACTGATTTTCAAATTTCAAAAACTCATAATTAATTTCTTCAAAATTCCAAATCAATGCCATAACTGAAAATAGATTTCCACAATTCTGCATGCCAAAAGTAATTAAATATGGTAGTTTCAGTAATCTCCGTCTCTCTCCAAGCTATCATTCATTGGTTCGAGCCTCTCCTCCAATAGCGTAACTTCTTCCTCAGCACAATTCCTTGCTTCCTGCGACTGCGTCGTAAATCTCAGATCCTTCTCGAACAAAATCATGACGTCACCAAGAATCTCAGCTCATCCAGCCTACTTGCATGAAGTCTGCGTCATCCGTGCCTACGTCATGAATATACACGTCACAACTATGACGGCCATAACTTTATTCACATATGCCAATACAGCCACCGTGGTCTCAGTATAATTCAATTTACGGGGGCATTCTCCCTTCACCACGTTTTAAAAACAGTTGCCAATTGTTTTTAAACTCTGTTATAAATATCTGAATTCACTTGAACACGAAATTGAATTATAAATCTACTCTTGTATGATATTTCTTCTATGCTCCTTAATCATAAGTCTCTTCTTCTCTGGGTTGTGTGTGGCTAATGCATTCTCTCCTCTCTACTTTCCCTTCTGTCCTGTATTCCTGTTTTCCAAATTCTGCTGGTTTGTAGAAGGACCAGGATCGATCACTACATCCTGTCTTTTCTTCTGGTTTTCAGCTTCCTTCTCTCGTAATTCCTTCAAATGCTGCTGACTTTCTTTCTCTCTCTCTTGATACTTGTCCGGTGTCATAACCTGACCTTGAGAATTCTGATTCCGATTCTGGTACTGGTTATTTCTGTCGTAGTTCCTATTGTACCCATTGTTATTATAATATCTACCTCTTCCGTTATTATAGTTCCCTCTATTGTTATTCCAGCCTCGTCTTTGCTGATATGGACGGTAACCTTGTGATCCGTTGTTGCGAAAATAATTGTTCCTGTGAGGACCTACATTTTCAGTTTTCTCTTCAGCAGGCTTATCAGTTTGCTGAACTTGATCCATGTAGACTGTATTAATGTCTTTGAATTCGTGCCTCTGACCTTTTTGAACCAAATTTGGCATCGGACTCGTGTAATCAAGCCTTCTCAATAGTTCGTCCATACTGGTCAAATCCCTGATATTTGACGATATGATAAGTCTTCTTACCTCCACAGGTAGCATACGTGAAATAGCATCTATCAACTGCTCTGTCGACAATGGGGGTTGTAAGAATCTCAAGCGCGATAACTGGCTCGTGAAGAAATCAGCGTACCGTGTTGGAAGAGTACCCGAATACTTCCTCGAGTATACCTCAGCTCTTAATGAATTTTGTGCTTCTATTGACCAGAATCGTTTTATCAGTGCCTCTGCAAATTCATCGAAATTACTAAAAGTGTACCGAAATGCTCTGAACCATTCAAGGGGTCCTCCAGCTAGAAATCTTTCTACGATTCTCATTTCTCTTTCTCTAGGAATATGGGCTTCAATAAAATAGACTTTCAGGTTCCTGATATACTCTATCGGTGTTAGACTATCTGTATTACTAAATTTCTGAGGCTTGTCCTCAAAGTTTCGGATGACTGTCACATTTCTTGGATATGAATCCATGTAATTCTTTCCACTATCACGATATTTCCATTCAGGTTCAATATTCCTATCCTCTTCTTCTTCCCGGAATCTGAATATACGTTCCTCAGGACTAATATCTCTCTCTCTTCAGTAGCGAGGTTACATCTTCTCACGTAATTCCTATTATCTTCACAAGTCAACCCTTCTGGATCCTTATCTGTGATTTCCGTAATGACTTTCCTAATCAACTCTTCTTTATACGTTTCCATCATGCTAGCTTCTCCTAGTTTCAAATTCTGAAGTTTGCTCGTAGTTTCATTGACATCAGAGACAACCTTATGAATTTGTTCCTCTAACGCGGTTTTTAATGCTTGCACGTCCTGACCCATTTGAGTTCTATCCTCTACCTGCTTTTCGGATAGCGAATCCATCCTTATACTCAAATCCTTTCTAATTTGAACTACTTCATTATTTATATCTACTTGTGTACTGGCAAGTTTTCGTTCAATTCGCTCCTGAATCTGATTGACATGTTCCCCACTTGACCTGTTCCATTCATCTTTCCAAACTGTTACATTTGCAGTTAACATTTCAGCAATATCTACTTCAATGTCTTCCTTAAGTAAACGATTATGATCTAAGACTTGGGTCCTCATGACCTCTACATCATATTTTAATCCAGCTAGAGAAGCTGTTGTCCTAACAGACTCGTCAACTAACCTAGTTGTTAAAGCACTAATGTTACGAGTACAAAGCGTTTTTGAAGTTTCAATTTCTTCTCTAACCTTATTAACATCAGTTTGAACTTTGGCAATGTCTACAAAAACTGTATTAACTTCTATTTGCATCTTATTGATATCGCTTTGCATATCATTAACGTCAGAATGAATATTATTTATGTCTACTTGAACGTTTGACACATCGGTTCGAACATTTCTAATCTCTCTTTAAACTTCTTCTATCTTGTCTTGTACAGTAGCAACATCATTCCTAACAACGATTACTTCTGCTCTAGCACATGAAATATCACCCCGGACATTAGCAACATCAAGATTCAACATAGTAAGGTCTTTCTGGACTGAATCAACTTTTCCCTGTACATTGGAAACATCTTTATGGACATTGGATAAATCTACTTTAACATCCGAGACATCCTTGTGAATGTCAGTCACGGCATTCTGGATTCCCTGGGTACTGGTCTGTAAACGCGACACATTATTTTCCAAGTTTGCAGAACTGGTCTGAAGAACTTTCAAACTTTCAACAAGCCTAATAGACAAATTACTAGCATTCTCCTCCATTCGACTAGTATTCCTCGCTTCCATCTCCTCCATTCGACTAGTATTCCTAGCTTCCATCTCCTTCACACTTTCATTCATGCTATCTTTCAAATTAGCAGACAAACTGTTGGACATCTCCTCCAACATCTTCCTAATACTCTCATCTGCCATCTCAATAATATTTCAAGAATAGACTGCGTTAGGGACATACATCAAACAGAGCAAGATAACAACATCTGAGCAACTTCCTTCACCATATATATAAGTTTGAGCAATTTTCTGTCTTAAATCTAACTTTTAATTACCTTATAATTAACTTTCGTAGACACCCTATGTTGAAATAAACTCAAGCACATGTTCAAATTTCCTTGGTTCACTTTAAAATATCCTAACACAAATAATTTACATTTACAATCCAAATAGTTTAATTTTATCTTTAATATGACTAAACATGTCATAAGCCGGTCAAATAAAATAAGACTCCAGATCATAGGCGATTTTTCTTAAGTTTCCAGCCTATTTAACCTCTCTCAGGTTGTATAAGATCTGATATTTTCTGAGTGTAATTTTCCTAATACAACACAACATTTAATCCCTATATAATCACACTCTCAAATTCTACAATTGGCCAAGACATCTAACAAAGAATCAACCTCTTTATTTGAGTCTTCACAATCCCATTGACATCGATAACTTGGTAATCCAATGTTATTCGAGCCCCACGAATTTGCGGTGCCAATCCTACTGTCCCCGATAATCCGGATAGTAGGCTGTCAGAAATCCGCCCCCTCAATCGGATTGCCAAAAATCAATCGCACTGGCACAGCTACATCAATGAAAATGGCACTGACAGATACTACCGAGATTAGAGCACAGTAGTTAACAAGAAATTATTGTGGAACACACCAAAATATACGGGGGTTCATACTTACCTTTTACTTACCTATTCAATTTAATCTCGGGTCTGGGTTTTCAACTGGATCACTTAATAGTATACCCTCACAATAACCTCCACCACAATATTTAAAATGAACCAACGCGAAACAAGAAAATTTAAACTGCACAATAATTTATTTCACATAAAGGGAAATAATTTAGCAAAATTTAACAACAAAATTTACGTGGCAATCAGAAGCCATTGTCAATACAACCATGTCCTCCTGTAGGACTTGTATACTTTACATACAAAATTTCAGCTTTCTCTAGCTCAAAAGAACGTAATAATAACAATTCACTTTGGAATGGATAAGGGAGCTGGGACGAGACATATAGCATTTGTTTCCTTGTTCATGAACTTCACATTTTATTTATAACCGCAAGGCTGCTATGTAGATGACCTTGGCCTCTATCATACAGTTATCTGGCCACCTGCGATACACCCTGCACCATGCCGCATGCTTGCATCGTCAAATGGACACACCTGTCCAGCCAATGTTAGCATATGCTAGTTACATCAGAGCCTAGCTCCTTTTCAACACTTTAAATGTTCACAGCTCAACTCAAATATTATCACGCAAATCTTTTAAATGCTCCGTTCAAATACCAATGGATTACTCTAATAATCCCAAATCTTGTTTAATTGTATAATCCAATTGTTTAACTAGCGTTGTTTAGAGTATAATAACGAAAATGCTTAATGTTTATAACAAAATGTTCATTAATTATTTATAACATTTTAAATTGTTTATAGCAATGTCAAACGACAATTGAAAAATTTATACACGCCTCTATTAATCCCGTTCGTTTCAAATTATTATTTAAGATATTTACATAGTTATTTACATTATTTACATTATTTATATTAGAAATACATTAAACCACACGTTTATCCGGTTGATAATTACTTAAATCGGTGTGATATAATCGACCAATGAAGGTTAGTTATATTTAAATTTTAGATTCAGGTTTAATAAGATTTAATAATAATTATTTGTGACGGTAACCTCCATTCAAAATCGTTATCTCAAATTATTTAAACACTCTTGTTAATTTTAACAGTAACTTCACATGAATAATTTTCAATGGACCTGAACAATACACTCAGCGGAAAAATACCTCGCTCAAAACGCACAAAATTGCACCAAAATTGGCCCATAATTCATCATATATCTCATTATATATGGCATCAAAATCTTCCACAATACACACAAAAAACCTCCACTTATAAATTCATCATCTTCATCAATATTACTGTGGGAACCTCCTTCACTTATTACAGGGCATTATTCATCAGCGACTTTTACACGTCCACTGAACTAACGATTATACATCCATAGTTCCTCTTTAAAATTTCTTATATTCATCAATTGTATCGAAAACTGTTATTATATTTAACCTTCGTGGGTTTCATTCATGAATCGATATGAAGTAAAAATTTGCCAATCACAAATAAATTTAATAGCAAATACGATTAGACACGCCTCCCTGGTCTATCAAAATTGAGATTAATATCATCAAAGTATCGCAGTATAAAAATACTATCTTCAATCAAAGTTCATCTAAACTGCATAAATAGTCGAATAGAATACAATTAGACTGTGGAATGCAAACATTATTGTTCCAAACTAGAATTGAGAAAAACTCCTATCAAATGTTCATTACTATAGTGTACTCAATAAATCGTAATCAAAGTTCATATTTCATAAAATTGTCTATAATGCAATGGTATTTCAGAATTGACGATAAATGTCTATGTTGCAATCATGTTCATAAAACGACTAGTATTTCCAAGATCGTCGATAAAGTAGTAGATTTTAACGCTCTAAAATCTTTTAATCATTCTTCTTTCTTGAGGATGACAGAAAATTGGTCAAAGTAATTTACTGAATAGAATTACTTTAATAAAATGACACGCTGTCTGAATTCAAATTTGCCATAGAAAATCGTTAACTTTACAGTTAAATCGTGACTACAAAATTATGCAAATTACTGAAAGAATATATATTATCAGTCTCAACTGATCCAAAATTATATAAATATGCCAATGACATAATAATGTCTCAATAAGTCGTAGAAAAATGCATAAATCAGCACAAAATATATGGGACAGAAAACATGGGAAAAATGGTTGCTCAGATATCGCTAAATGGCTCAAATAAATCAAGAAACGTTCACGACTACCTTATCTGTTGATTGAAGTTCTAGAGGAAAATTTCCAAAGAAGACTGCTGTTGGTTCCATTTCACCACCGTAAAGATGTGCTCCGACCTCGAACCTGGAACCTGCGCCCTCGGAGAATAGAACAGTTTCCTCCTCCGGAAATAGCACTGCTCCGTGTAGACGATAGACATCCTTCTGGCAAAACTCTTCTTTGTGAGCCGGGTCCACCCTGGCCTCTCTTGATAGTTCCCTGAAGTTCTGGTAGAAATTCTCCATGAAGTCTATTGCAATTATTTCCGCAGAAATGTTCATAATTGTGGAGTATGAAGATATTTCCACTGCCATTTGATGTAATTCAGCGATGGATTACGATGCATGAGTGTAGTTGGATGTTCACTACATGCTCGCTTTTGTAGAATGCCGATTAACGAAGTTCCATGCTGCTATTTCACTCCATTGATGTATGTCCCAATTGCATTAAAGTTTTAGTCTTCCATCTCCACTTCCGTTATAATAATAGTCGAAAGTACTGCCAGATTATATTGTTCCATTGTAGAATGTAGCGTTGTATCACCAAATGTAATCTTCAGTATCACGGTTACAATACAAGTGTCAGCCGTAGCGTAGAATGTGGTATTATAAAAGTGCTTCTCTGGTGTCGAGAAAATCACTTTTGTCTGCAGTCTTAAAATGCGAATATCTTCCAAAGTATAAAAGTGAAAATGTTCAACTTTCGTCCACGCCTCAATATTGTAATGCACAATTGAATTAGCATAAATGCAGTAGCTAACTCTTGATAGATCATCTTGTAGACTCGTTTATGTGTGCGCTCCAACTTCGCCTAGTTTTAGTAACCGTAAAATTGTACTGCTGCACGCTCAGTGCTTGTTCGATGCTGTGGGCTCTGCCACACGTGCTAATGACGACTTGCTTCACTGAATAACTCGAAGTCTGACAATGTGAGAATCAGAAAAATGAGCCATGAGAGCCATGAGAACTTGAGAACTTGAGAACTTGCTCTCTGCTGTGCAAGGCCTTTTATCAACTTCTTAAGGGGCGTATCCATCCCTTCCATAGCTTGTTCCTCCGTCATTGCTAGAAGTTCTAACTTTGGCTATACTTGACTGATTTTCAAATTTCAAAAAATCATAATTAATTTCTTCAAAATTCCAAATCAATGCCATAACTGAAAATAGATTTCCACAATTCTGCATGCCAAAAGTAATTAAATATGGTAGTTTCAGTAATCTCCGTCTCTCTCCAAGCTATCATTCATTGGTTCGAGCCTCTCCTCCAATAGCGTAACTTCTTCCTCAGCACAATTCCTTGCTTCCTGCGACTGCGTCGTAAATCTCAGATCCTCCTCGAACAAAATCATGACGTCACCAAGAATCTCAGCTCATCCAGCCTACTTGCATGAAGTCTGCGTCATCCGTGCCTACGTCATGAATATACACGTCACAACTATGACGGCCATAACTTTATTCACATATGCCAATACAGCCACCGTGGTCCCAGTATAATTCAATTTACGGGGGCATTCTCCCTTCACCACGTTTTAAAAACAGTTGCCAATTGTTTTTAAACTCTGTTATAAATATCTGAATTCACTTGAACACGAAATTGAATTATAAATCTACTCTTGTATGATATTTCTTCTATGTTCCTTAATCATAAGTCTCTTCTTCTCTGGGTTGTGTGTGGCTAATGCATTCTCTCCTCTCTACTTTCTCTTCTGTCCTGTATTCCTGTTTTCCAAATTCTGCTGGCTTGTAGAAGGACCAGGATCGATCACTACATCCTGTCTTTTCTTCTGGTTTTCAGCTTCCTTCTCTCGTAATTCCTTCAAATGCTGCTGACTTTCTTTCTCTCTCTCTTGATACTTGTCCGGTGTCATAACCTGACCTTGAGAATTCTGATTCCGATTCTGGTACTGGTTATTTCTGTCGTAGTTCCTATTGTACCCATTGTTATTATAATATCTACCTCTTCCGTTATTATAGTTCCCTCTATTGTTATTCCAGCCTCGTCTTTGCTGATATGGACGGTAACCTTGTGATCCGTTGTTGCGAAAATAATTGTTCCTGTGAGGACCTACATTTTCAGTTTTCTCTTCAGCAGGCTTATCAGTTTGCTGAACTTGATCCATGTAGACTGTATTAATGTCTTTGAATTCGTGCCTCTGACCTTTCTGAACCAAATTTGGCATCGGACTCGTGTAATCAAGCCTTCTCAATAGTTCGTCCATACTGGTCAAATCCCTGATATTTGACGATATGATAAGTCTTCTTACCTCCACAGGTAGCATACGTGAAATAGCATCTATCAACTGCTCTGTCGACAATGGGGGTTGTAAGAATCTCAAGCGCGATAACTGGCTCGTGAAGAAATCAGCGTACCGTGTTGGAAGAGTACCCGAATACTTCCTCGAGTATACCTCAGCTCTTAATGAATTTTGTGCTTCTATTGACCAGAATCGTTTTATCAGTGCCTCTGCAAATTCATCGAAATTACTAAAAGTGTACCGAAATGCTCTGAACCATTCAAGGGGTCCTCCAGCTAGAAATCTTTCTACGCTTCTCATTTCTCTTTCTCTAGGAATATGGGCTTCAATAAAATAGTCTTTCAGGTTCCTGATATACTCTATCGGTGTTAGACTATCTGTATTACTAAATTTCTGAGGCTTGTCCTCAAAGTTTCGGATGACTGTCACATTTCTTGGATATGAATCCATGTAATTCTTCCCACTATCACGATATTTCCATTCAGGTTCAATATTCCTATCCTCTTCTTCTTCCCGGAATCTGAATATACGTTCCTCAGGACTAATATCTCTCTCTCTTCAGTAGCGAGGTTACATCTTCTCACGTAATTCCTATTATCTTCACAAGTCAACCCTTCTGGATCCTTATCTGTGATTTCCGTAATGACTTTCCTAATCAACTCTTCTTTATACGTTTCCATCATGCTAGCTTCTCCTAGTTTCAAATTCTGAAGTTTGCTCGTAGTTTCATTGACATCAGAGACAACCTTATGAATTTGTTCCTCTAACGCGGTTTTTAATGCTTGCACGTCCTGACCCATTTGAGTTCTATCCTCTACCTGCTTTTCGGATAGCGAATCCATCCTTATACTCAAATCCTTTCTAATTTGAACTACTTCATTATTTATATCTACTTGTGTACTGGCAAGTTTTCGTTCAATTCGCTCCTGAATCTGATTGACATGTTCCCCACTTGACCTGTTCCATTCATCTTTCCAAACTGTTACATTTGCAGTTAACATTTCAGCAATATCTACTTCAATGTCTTCCTTAAGTAAACGATTATGATCTAAGACTTGGGTCCTCATGACCTCTACATCATATTTTAATCCAGCTAGAGAAGCTGTTGTCCTAACAGACTCGTCAACCAACCTAGTTGTTAAAGCACTAATGTTACGAGTACAAAGCGTTTTTGAAGTTTCAATTTCTTCTCTAACCTTATTAACATCAGTTTGAACTTTGGCAATGTCTACAAAAACTGTATTAACTTCTATTTGCATCTTATTGATATCGCTTTGCATATCATTAACGTCAGAATGAATATTATTTATGTCTACTTGAACGTTTGACACATCGGTTCGAACATTTCTAATCTCTCTTTAAACTTCTTCTACCTTGTCTTGTACAGTAGCAACATCATTCCTAACAACGATTACTTCTGCTCTAGCACATGAAATATCACCCCGGACATTAGCAACATCAAGATTCAACATAGTAAGGTCTTTCTGGACTGAATCAACTTTTCCCTGTACATTGGAAACATCTTTATGGACATTGGATAAATCTACTTTAACATCCGAGACATCCTTGTGAATGTCAGTCACGGCATTCTGGATTCCCTGGGTACTGGTCTGTAAACGCGACACATTATTTTCCAAGTTTGCAGAACTGGTCTGAAGAACTTTCAAACTTTCACCAAGCCTAATAGACAAATTACTAGCATTCTCCTCCATTCGACTAGTATTCCTCGCTTCCATCTCCTCCATTCGACTAGTATTCCTAGCTTCCATCTCCTTCACACTTTCATTCATGCTATCTTTCAAATTAGCAGACAAACTGTTGGACATCTCCTCCAACATCTTCCTAATACTCTCATCTGCCATCTCAATAATATTTCAAGAATAGACTGCGTTAGGGACATACATCAAACAGAGCAAGATAACAACATCTGAGCAACTTCCTTCACCATATATATAAGTTTGAGCAATTTTCTGTCTTAAATCTAACTTTTAATTACCTTATAATTAACTTTCGTAGACACCCTATGTTGAAATAAACTCAAGCACATGTTCAAATTTCCTTGGTTCACTTTAAAATATCCTAACACAAATAATTTACATTTACAATCCAAATAGTTTAATTTTATCTTTAATATGACTAAACATGTCATAAGCCGGTCAAATAAAATAAGACTCCAGATCATAGGCGATTTTTCTTAAGTTTCCAGCCTATTTAACCTCTCTCAGGTTGTATAAGATCTGATATTTTCTGAGTGTAATTTTCCTAATACAACACAACATTTAATCCCTATATAATCACACTCTCAAATTCTACAATTGGCCAAGACATCTAACAAAGAATCAACCTCTTTATTTGAGTCTTCACAATCCCATTGACATCGATAACTTGGTAATCCAATGTTATTCGAGCCCCACGAATTTGCGGTGCCAATCCTACTGTCCCCGATAATCCGGATAGTAGGCTGTCAGAAATCCGCCCCCTCAATCGGATTGCCAAAAATCAATCGCACTGGCACAGCTACATCAATGAAAATGGCACTGACAGATACTACCGAGATTAGAGCACAGTAGTTAACAAGAAATTATTGTGGAACACACCAAAATATACGGGGGTTCATACTTACCTTTTACTTACCTATTCAATTTAATCTCGGGTCTGGGTTTTCAACTGGATCACTTAATAGTATACCCTCACAATAACCTCCACCACAATATTTAAAATGAACCAACGCGAAACAAGAAAATTTAAACTGCACAATAATTTATTTCACATAAAGGGAAATAATTTAGCAAAATTTAACAACAAAATTTACGTGGCAATCAGAAGCCATTGTCAATACAACCATGTCCTCCTGTAGGACTTGTATACTTTACATACAAAATTTCAGCTTTCTCTAGCTCAAAAGAACGTAATAATAACAATTCACTTTGGAATGGATAAGGGAGCTGGGACGAGACATATAGCATTTGTTTCCTTGTTCATGAACTTCACATTTTATTTATAACCGCAAGGCTGCTATGTAGATGACCTTGGCCTCTATCATACAGTTATCTGGCCACCTGCGATACACCCTGCACCATGCCGCATGCTTGCATCGTCAAATGGACACACCTGTCCAGCCAATGTTAGCATATGCTAGTTACATCAGAGCCTAGCTCCTTTTCAACACTTTAAATGTTCACAGCTCAACTCAAATATTATCACGCAAATCTTTTAAATGCTCCGTTCAAATACCAATGGATTACTCTAATAATCCCAAATCTTGTTTAATTGTATAATCCAATTGTTTAACTAGCGTTGTTTAGAGTATAATAACGAAAATGCTTAATGTTTATAACAAAATGTTCATTAATTATTTATAACATTTTAAATTGTTTATAGCAATGTCAAACGACAATTGAAAAATTTATACACGCCTCTATTAATCCCGTTCGTTTCAAATTATTATTTAAGATATTTACATAGTTATTTACATTATTTAAATTATTTATATTAGAAATACATTAAACCACACGTTTATCCGGTTGATAATTACTTAAATCGGTGTGATATAATCGACCAATGAAGGTTAGTTATATTTAAATTTTAGATTCAGGTTTAATAAGATTTAATAATAATTATTTGTGACGGTAACCTCCATTCAAAATCGTTATCTCAAATTATTTAAACACTCTTGTTAATTTTAACAGTAACTTCACATGAATAATTTTCAATGGACCTGAACAATACACTCAGCGGAAAAATACCTCGCTCAAAACGCACAAAATTGCACCAAAATTGGCCCATAATTCATCATATATCTCATTATATATGGCATCAAAATCTTCCACAATACACACAAAAAACCTCCACTTATAAATTCATCATCTTCATCAATATTACTGTGGGAACCTCCTTCACTTAATACAGGGCATTATTCATCAGCGACTTTTACACGTCCACTGAACTAACGATTATACATCCATAGTTCCTCTTTAAAATTTCTTATATTCATCAATTGTATCGAAAACTGTTATTATATTTAACCTTCGTGGGTTTCATTCATGAATCGATATGAAGTAAAAATTTGCCAATCACAAATAAATTTAATAGCAAATACGATTAGACACGCCTCCCTGGTCTATCAAAATTGAGATTAATATCATCAAAGTATCGCAGTATAAAAATACTATCTTCAATCAAAGTTCATCTAAACTGCATAAATAGTCGAATAGAATACAATTAGACTGTGGAATGCAAACATTATTGTTCCAAACTAGAATTGAGAAAAACTCCTATCAAATGTTCATTACTATAGTGTACTCAATAAATCGTAATCAAAGTTCATATTTCATAAAATTGTCTATAATGCAATGGTATTTCAGAATTGACGATAAATGTCTATGTTGCAATCATGTTCATAAAACGACTAGTATTTCCAAGATCGTCGATAAAGTAGTAGATTTTAACGCTCTAAAATCTTTTAATCATTCTTCTTTCTTGAGGATGACAGAAAATTGGTCAAAGTAATTTACTGAATAGAATTACTTTAATAAAATGACACGCTGTCTGAATTCAAATTTGCCATAGAAAATCGTTAACTTTACAGTTAAATCGTGACTACAAAATTATGCAAATTACTGAAAGAATATATATTATCAGTCTCAACTGATCCAAAATTATATAAATATGCCAATGACATAATAATGCCTCAATAAGTCGTAGAAAAATGCATAAATCAGCAAAGTGTACAGAGTACAGAAATGTCAAGCAAGAATATGGGGCAAAATATATGGGACAGAAAACATGGGAAAAATGGTTGCTCAGATATCGCTAAATGGCTCAAATAAATCAAGAAACGTTCACGACTACCTTATCTGTTGATTGAAGTTCTAGAGGAAAATTTCCAAAGAAGACTGCTGTTGGTTCCATTTCACCACCGTAAAGATGTGCTCCGACCTCGAACCTGGAACCTGCGCCCTCGGAGAATAGAACAGTTTCCTCCTCCGGAAATAGCACTGCTCCGTGTAGACGATAGACATCCTTCTGGCAAAACTCTTCTTTGTGAGCCGGGTCCACCCTGGCCTCTCTTGATAGTTCCCTGAAGTTCTGGTAGAAATTCTCCATGAAGTCTATTGCAATTATTTCCGCAGAAATGTTCATAATTGTGGAGTATGAAGATATTTCCACTGCCATTTGATGTAATTCAGCGATGGATTACGATGCAGGAGTGTAGTTGGATGTTCACTACATGCTCGTTTTTGTAGAATGCCGATTAACGAAGTTCCATGCTGCTATTTCACTCCATTGATGTATGTCCCAATTGCATTAAAGTTTTAGTCTTCCATCTCCACTTCCGTTATAATAATAGTCGAAAGTACTGCCAGATTATATTGTTCCATCGTAGAATGTAGCGTTGTATCACCAAATGTAATCTTCAGTATCACGGTTGCAATACAAGTGTCAGCCGTAGCGTAGAATGTGGTATTATAAAAGTGCTTCTCTGGTGTCGAGAAAATCACTTTTGTCTGCAGTCTTAAAATGCGAATATCTTCCAAAGTATAAAAGTGAAAATGTTCAACTTTCGTCCACGCCTCAATATTGTAATGCACAATTGAATTAGCATAAATGCAGTAGCTAACTCTTGATAGATCATCTTGTAGACTCGTTTATGTGTGCGCTCCAACTTCGCCTAGTTTTAGTCGCCGTAAAATTGTACTGCTGCACGCTCAGTGCTTGTTCGATGCTGTGGGCTCTGCCACACGTGCTAATGACGACTTGCTTCACTGAATAACTCGAAGTCTGACAATGTGAGAATCAGAAAAATGAGCCATGAGAGCCATGAGAACTTGAGAACTTGAGAACTTGCTCTCTGCTGTGCAAGGCCTTTTATCAACTTCTTAAGGGGCGTATCCATCCCTTCCATAGCTTGTTCCTCCGTCATTGCTAGAAGTTCTAACTTTGGCTATACTTGACTGATTTTCAAATTTCAAAAACTCATAATTAATTTCTTCAAAATTCCAAATCAATGCCATAACTGAAAATAGATTTCCACAATTCTGCATGCCAAAAGTAATTAAATATGGTAGTTTCAGTAATCTCCGTCTCTCTCCAAGCTATCATTCATTGGTTCGAGCCTCTCCTCCAATAGCGTAACTTCTTCCTCAGCACAATTCCTTGCTTCCTGCGACTGCGTCGTAAATCTCAGATCCTTCTCGAACAAAATCATGACGTCACCAAGAATCTCAGCTCATCCAGCCTACTTGCATGAAGTCTGCGTCATCCGTGCCTACGTCATGAATATACACGTCACAACTATGACGGCCATAACTTTATTCACATATGCCAATACAGCCACCGTGGTCTCAGTATAATTCAATTTCCGGGGGCAGTACCATCCCGGCATTTGCCCGAAGACGAAGTGGGAAACCACGGAAAACCACTTCGAGGATGGCTGAGGTGAGAATCGAACCCCCTCTACTCATTTGAACCACCCGAGGCTGAGTAGACCCCGTTCCAGTCCTCATACCACTTTTCAAATTTCGTGGCAGAGCCGGGAATCGAACTCAGGACCTACGGGGCAGCAGCTAACCATGCTGACCGCTACGCTACGGAGGCGTCACGTGTTTTATATAAGGAGGTAATATATTATTCAGTATTAAAAGTAAAGTTAAAATACTAGGGCATTCGATAAGTAATAAAAACACTGCTATAACTTCACGACGAATATTATTTGGTTAATTTTGACATTACGAAATTCATTTATAATCTCCTGCCATGTCAACAATACGTTACCAAATCCTTGGAAGACGACGCACTCCATCTGCAGCACCATATCTGGATATCTCTCTCACTGATCGATCTAGAACTCTCTAGATGTCCACTCTTGATTGAAATCGAACGCCTTGTAGAGGTTCTTTGATCATTGAGAATAAATCGTAATCACTAGAGCTCATGTCAGGTGAATTTGGTGGTTGTTCAAGTACTTCCCAGTTACACCTTGTAAAACAATTCCTCACTGTTGCGGCTATATGACAAGGACCATTGTCATGTAACACAATAGGACTCCCAATGGCCTGATGTCCTTGACGACGCCATGCTGGGCGCAAATGATGTTCAAAGTAACGCCAGTAGTCTGTATACACTATTATAGCATGGAGTACGGTATGTATCATGATTATGCCTTCATAATCATAGCACACAATAATCATCATTTTCAAAGGATCCTGCAATGCTCTACATTTTATGGTAGTGGTGATTCTGTATGTCGCCATTTGCTTGATTGTTGTTTCAGCTCAGGTGTATACGAAGGTATCCATGACTCATCCATTGTGATAACGCGACGAAGAAAGGCCTCACCTTCATGTTCATATCGCTCCAAATGCATTCACGCTGTCTCCATTCGCTGCCACTTTCCAATTTCGGTTAGAGTGTGCGGAACCCAGTGGGCACAAATTTTTCACATCTTCAGCTTTCTTCTGAAAATGTGATGGACAAACGATGCTTCAATGCCAAGTTCCTTGGAAATCTCCACACATGTCCAGCGCCTATCTTTTTTCAATAATGCCTTTACAGCCTGTACATGGAGATCCGTCAGTTGGAGCAATGGGTCTACTAGCACGTGCTCTGTGTTGACATTCCTCTCTTCCTTGACGGAAGGCTTCCACCCATCTTGCAATAGTTCGATAAGGTAGGACTTCTCTCCCGCAAGCTTCTTGCAATGCTCTAATACACTGAGTTGCACTCATTCCTCTTGCAACTTGGATTTTTATGAAGCACCTTTGTTCATATCTACTGAACATCTTTTTAGGGCGGTATTACTCACTGAATGTGAGAAACAGTTAATGTATTCACAAATATCAGGTATTTAGAGACTTTCAATATTACAGATTCATACAACAAAGACTGCTCAACAATATACTACAAGATTACAACAGTCACCAGTAGGATCGCTGATTGACAACAGTGTTGCCATTACTTATCGAATGCCCTAGTATATTCGTAGCAGAATTTGATATGAACTGTTTTAAAATTTAGGCTTAGATCCTCCCTTCTCTGAATTAATAGTCATATGTGAGACAAACACTGTTTATTTAAGAAAGATGTACACTGTTTTTCCTTTGAAAGGTTTGAAACATTCTTGTTACAAACTTGGTAGATAATTAAGAGATTGAAGTGAAGTGGACTAACACATCATTTTAGCTATAAAAATAAAAAATAAATAACCCCTGGCACTAAAACCCAAGAAGGGCCTAGGCCTACTAAGCGACCGCTGCCCAGCCATTTGGCCTGCAGATATTGGGGTGACGCGTGATCAGCGCATCGGGTCCCCTCGGCCGTTATTCTTGGTTTTCGTGATCGGGCCGCTGCCTCCCTGTCAGACAGCTACTCAATTGTCCTGACGAGGCTGAGTGCACCCCGTTCCAGCCCTCACGTCAGTTTCTAAAATCCCTGAATGGGCCGGGAATCGAACCCGGAGACTCCAGGTGAGAGGCAGGCGCGCTACCCCAACACCACGGGGCCGGCTTCATTTTAGCTATGAATCACATTTTTCATTAGACTGGCTTTTAAAGTCAGGGATCGTATTGTTGGCCCCAAATAATTGCAATAAAAGTAATGGAGCACTGAGATAATCTTGTAACCTGAACGTTTATCATGCAGCATTTTAAGAAATCTGATTAAATTCAGCAATAACAAAATGATGGAGCTGACTTCTATTATTGATTTATTTTGATGGTAACGCCTCCGAATGAGTGTTCTTCTCTGCTGATCTCTTTCTCCTTTAAGGAGACTTTATCTGACTTGCAGTAGCCATTTTATTGATAAAATGCTAAGGGCTAATAATTACTAAGTTCCTTTTAAAATTAGTTCCGCCCCTTAAAACAACAATAACTAACTAACTTCCACTTAAAAAGGCTGCTTCAACAATAATGAGCTGTGAGATCCTCAGAAGTGAGCAGGATGTATTTGAGCAACTGGATGTAACGTTTTTTGCAATGAATTTGAAAAAATATGTACAGACTATTAGGCCTATTACAACTCGTGCAAATATATAATTTTTTTAAATGGGCATATTTACCGTAAACAGAAGAGGTTGTGATCTGGATCGTGGGGTTGTTTTCTGGGAAAGAGAAAATGGGTAACAGCATTTATACACATCAAAAACTAGGTAAATTAATATTTCAAATGTTATTGATTGAAGTGAAGTCATAATAAGTAACAAGTTGTCAATCATTCTCAATATGATTGCTACATTGACCTTCTTGTTCTTGATATTATATCTGTGTAACAAATGTAATGGATTACAGTACCTCACATGAGATGTCGGCCTTGGGGGTTTCAGTTGCTCATGAGTAGAGATTGCACTTTATGGTAAATTATTATATTTTTGCTTGTAAATAAATCGCCACTACTTTGATTACACCCCCATAACAAGTAGTTATAAAATACATAACATTTTACATCACATAAAAATACATATTATGAAGAATGTTTATTCAACATATACTTCGAATATTTTTGCTATAAATACATAAAATGTCATTTTTACATACACAGTGTGACACAAGATATTAGCCAAATGAGGGAAAGAGTACTGTGCGTAAATGGCTGCAATCCATGGTTTATATATAAGTTATCAGATTTAATAGTGACGTCAAACTTGGTAAACTATCTGTGACTGATATTCATTGTGAGTTGAGGAAGAATTGTTGTCGTATTCAGTTGCGTTATGGATTGAGAATGAATCATGCAACTCTAAAAAAAACGCATATAGCCTACCTAGTACAGCGCTGTGCAGACCATCACAAAATAGCAGGAGATATGCCAAGAACGTCACAATACGTTGGGGCAAATATGCTAGATGCTACGTCCCTTAAAACAACAATCTGTACATGACTGTATGGATAGTTTATTACATAGCCTACACCTACCGAAAGTCTGTTCCAACAATGCTATTGCCATGTATTCCACACCACACAAGTGTAGAGTGTAAAATAGTGTTATAGATTCGTTCATCCATCTTGGCTTCTATTGGAACTCACATAGCGCATCAGAAAAAAAACAAGATGTTCAGTAAGGAACGTGTAGCCTACTTTCTCTTAGATGTATGGGTATAGATGTCTTTGTCCTTATCAAGCGGTGGGTACCCATTATAAGACTCCTCGTTTACAAAATATCTTTGTAATTCCGCTGTTGCGTCCAGAAGAATTGATTTTAGCATTAGATAATTACGTCCATTTAAAATCATGAATGTATGGAATCGTTGATATTGTAACTTCTGCAAAGAATGCCTACTTGCTGCGTTTCGTCATTGTAAGTGTAATAGGTAGTGGATAATCTTGTATTTTCATGACGGCGACTGCGTGCGATATGCAGTTTGATAGCCTTACGACTATACGATACGATACTCCTCTCTTACAAATGTTCTGTTAATTGCGCAATTGGATGCTGAGTTATTGATTTTTGTGTTTCAATAGAACACTCAGCCAATAATTTGAATATATGGTGACACTATTCTTTTCCTTTGGGCATACAAAGCCGCATATACGGTTCTTCTTTAATATTATATTTAGTTACTGTCGCTCTAAAATATATACCGAGGTAGAGTGTAATCTATTTGTATATTCCCTAATTTCAAGATGTCGGTGTGCGCTACATTCAGTCTGGTATTCTCATGAGTAATGCCTGCGATATCTGCTCTATGATACACTTCTCTCACAATACGTCGTTTGACAGAGGAATTGCATCCAGAGTTGTTGATTTTAATGCCTAACAGTACGCCCAGCCCCCATTGTGAATGTATACATTAGTTGTTCTGTTGCCTTCGTCATAAAAAGCCAACTATAACGTTCTACATTACTAATAATTTTCACCATTGTAGCTCTAAAACATAGAGAGTTATTTATTAACCTACTTTCGACTTTTGCAAAAAAAAAATGAAAGTAGACTTATGAGATTTCCACGGGCCAAAAGTTCGTGTGTCTGTCTGTGAGTGTGTGAGTGAGTGTGTGTATGTCTGTCCCACACCAGTTCCATTTATCGTACGGAGGGTAGTTTTAACTGTCCTCAAGGAGGTGACCCGTTGGATATTATAATTTTATATTACTCGTAGAATATCATGCTGTAGCAGTGACAAGAGTGCTCAGACCGAGCGGCGTCCCGTGCCGCGCCGTGCACCGAGTACTTAAAGCTCACTCGTCAAAATAGTAGCTATCGTTTGCTTCCTGGTCCGTATTTCAGTAGCTTGAAATTCTTATATGGAATGCACTGAACGAAATAATGCAAATTTAGTATGAAATGCTTCATAATAAAGGCATAATACGCTGACGAAATTCTTCTAGCAACGGTCAGAATTAGCCATGGGGTCAGCGCGCCGGACTCTCACCCGTAGGACTGGGGCTCAAATCCAAGCATGGTTGTTTTTTTACTTGTTCTTTTATATTTATTTCTTTACAAATACTCATACGTTATAATATTAAGGATATCTAGTGTGTATTTTGTAATGGAACATATCATATATACTTATAGCACCACATATTTCAACACGCTACCACAGCAATTTCCATTCGTTGTCCTTGAACCGCAGTAGAGTCTACAACGGCCAACATATATTCTGACACGTTAACCAAATAGTATTCTTTATATTACTAGTAGGTAATGTATTTTTTGGCTTTTGGATGGGTGTAGGCATCCTAAGCCAATGAACTAGCCTCTTTGTTGTGGAAGCTTGCAATAAAGCGTGCTGTGTAATTCGTATTTATTTCCCATTAGAAAATACGCACTATATGTAATTAGCCTATACGGGTAATTATAAAACAGCAAATAAAATAAACCACGAATTGAAAATAAAATAAAAACTAAGTTTTACCTATCTATACCCCGGCTACACGGTTGTGAGCCAAGCATCTGGACCACTCGACCAAAGCATCACATTGAGGTAAGAAGTCGATAATTGGAAGTACCGTAATGATTAGAAATAAGGAAAGTCTTTAGCCTAGTATAACATATAGGCCTAACACTGGGGCCGATGACCTCACTTTCCCGGCCATTAAAACAACAATCAATCAATGTATAATACACTACGTTGTATATCAACAAGCTACTACAGCCAACATTCAATTATACTTCTTGATAAGGACAATGAGTTATAACTATAGGCCCTACCCATACATTTAGGTGGAAAAAAGCTATATGTTCTTTACTGGATACCTTGTTTTTAAATTATGAAATTTCAGGATGGCCACTACGCACTATATCCAGTGTGATAAATTAACTACTAACGCTGTTGATGACTCTTACATGATACTTCTCTTCTACCGAGTTTCGTCTTAATTGTGCAATTATGTCATGAGTTACTAATTTGTACATTTGAATAGTACGCCTTGTCGCCATTCTGAATGTAGGGAGTCACTGTTCTTCTACTTTGGGCATATCAAGTGACTTATAAGGCTTTACCTTATTACCTTACCTTATTAATGAATTTCGTTATTACAGTTCTAAGATTCTGAGAGTTGTTAATTTATTTTGGAATTTCAAGATGGTCACTGTGCATTATATTCAGTGTGATAATCATTTGGCCAACGCAAATGATCACCCTTATATGATACCCATCTGTTGTTGAGATTCGTCTTAATTTCGCAATTAAATTCTGAGTTATCGATTTGTTCTCACAGCCGCCATCTTGAATGCATTAATCCCTGGATATGGCACCATCATCACACAGCCCATCCAGACACAAGGATTCTATGCCGACTCATTAGGACCAGCCTTAATAATTAACGATTATCACCGGTTCATGTTTCATTTCAATTTAACGAGTTTAAAAGAATCTTATAATAATATTCAAGACACTATCTCAAGTCTCATATCACGAAGCAATAATACTTTTCCTTATCTAATATCAGAATTAAGAGAATCAATTAAAGAAACAAATAAGGAATTAAATAAGTTACTACCTGCTACACCTAGAAGTAAGAGAGGTCTTATAAATGGTTTAGGTAGTATAATTAAATTCATATCAGGTAATCTAGACCAAGATGACCTAGACAACCTACAAGAACAATTAGAAGCATTAAAACAAAGTAACGCCAAAGAAATTAAACATATTAATAAATTAATATCATTCAGTAACTCCATTGCTCAAAAGTTCTATAATGAAATGAACAATGTAAACTATAATATGAAGGTAATTAAAGGTATTTTACAAGAAGAAGACTTCAAGATTAACCTTCTGGAACATCAACAATATGTACTCTTGTGTACGAACAAATTAGATAAAATCATACAAGTATTGCAAGATACTATTAGCTTGTCATTTAATGAAATGACAAATATCAAGATGTTCTCCCAAAAAGATTTAACAAATGTTGTAAAACATTTACAACTAATCTACCCAACAAAAACTATAATTCATACTGACCAGTATCATCAATTTGAGAACCTTAAACTGTCAAAAACGCAAGTTCTCATGATGAACGAAGAAATGGTTGTAATATTATATATGCCAATCACTGATGCTAAAACTTATACATTGTATAAAATTTCTCCTGTACCTAGCAATAATCTAATATTAATCCCTCCGGAAAAATATTACTTGCAAGGACCTACCTTAAGATGGTCTAACGCACCTTGTATAAAAATTACTCAATATTACGCATGTATACTCTTTAATACTAGAATAACTTCATGTAATTTAACGGACACTACCAGATGTCAATTTGCCACTGTCAAAAACGAGGTACAACTATTTCAACCACTAAATAAGAAGCATAGCCTTTTCTCTAGTAAAAATCCTCAATTAATCTTGCAAACCTGCCCAGAATCCCAGAGAACTATAAAATTAGCAGGATCATATGTTATCTACTCAAATGAGTCTTGCCCTATTACAAGTATGGGCATAACTTTGCAACCGCAACCTACAAATTATGTGCACCTGTTTCCACTCCTGTCAACTCCAAATGATCCATACGTTGAAACCGAAATAAATTTCCATTCATCCCACCTCGATGTGAAAGGAATGAAGTTAGATTTAAAACCCATTCCAGAATACAATACTAAAATGAAAACTTTTGTGTCTGTGAACACAAGTATTATAATACTTATTTTCTGTGTTATTATGTTAATATTTAGAACAAGAATATATCAAGGTATTAAATCTGCAAAGAATAGATTTAAGAAAATTGTTATCGAGGACGATAACGAGCAACAAAGGGTGGAGGAGTTATGTATCCCGTCCAGGGTCGAACCCCAGACTCCATTCTAAACTAAAGGTTATGGTCATTCTTCCTATAGAAGGAACACCATTGCCCAATGTATTTCTCAATATGCTATTATCAACGTGTTAACTGGAACAATGCTCATTCTAGGAAACAAGGAAATGCTTCCTTCACAAACATGTTATCTTCAACACATGTGGTTTACTATCTGTAGATTATTATTTATCAAATACTTCCTAGAAGGACTAAGGAAATGGCCCTGTACATTTCCTCATATGATTACTTAATCTATTATTTCCAGATGTATTAACAGCAACAGCTATGAGTGATCAAATTCACGGAACTGTTATCAAAGACATGAGTCCATATCCTGTAAGATATATATTTCCACATACATGTTATCTAGTACGCCCCTCCACTGTGACGCACTTTGTTATGAAGGGATTTTGTATAAAAGACCTGGGCTGAGAAGCAAAGGTCCTCTTCCAACAGCAGCAACTAAACAGGTTGTCTGACTGGTGTTCACTTGTATATATTGGATCGTCAAAGATTAATAAATACTTCTACAAACTAACCAACGGGTTCTCATTCATAGAAAGCAGATACTACTCATCAGAAGTAAGAACCACGAGACCTACTGACTTAGCAGTAGCAACGACTTCTTAGTACATCACTAAAGAAGACTGTTAAGCGACAAACTTAACTCGTGCACTTAAATCTTCTTTTTGGGAGTAGTATTGCAAGCAGTTAGAGTTAGAAACAATGAATATGTTTTCTAAAAGAGCGTCTTCAAGTAGTGACGGTAGTGAGTGTGTGAAAACAAAGTGCCGCAAATATGACCAGTCATACTACAGATCGGCTTTACTGATCTAGCAAACAAACATCAATGCGTTATACGTAGTATGTAGCGAAGTGTTGTCAGCCGAAAGCATGAAGCCTTCAAAAATGAAACGCCATCTTGAAACTAAGCATTTTGTGCTGAAAGACAAAGCAGTGGAATTCTTCCAAAGGAAACTGTCACCCCTTCAAAGTCAATAGGTAAACATCAAAGGTCTTGCTGATGTTTGTAAAAATGCTCTTAAAGCTTCATATGAGGTAGCACTCAAGATTGCTAAAATGGGAAAACCACATACAATTGCTGAGGAATTAATTCTTCCTATCGCAACTGATATGGTTTCAAATATGATCAGTCCTCAAGATGCTGAAAATTTAAAACAAATCCCACTATCAAATGATACTATATCAAGACGAATGTCTGACATGGTTAAAGATGTTCAGTACCAGCTAAAGAAGCAAATAAAATAAAGTACTTTTTTGCAATTCAGTTTGATGAGTCAACAGATATTGCCAAATGTGCTCACTTTTTGTGCTACATCCGGTATGATTGCTGTGATTCTATTCACGAAGACATTCTTTTGTAAGCCTTTGCCCAATAATACAACAGGTGAAAGTCTTTGTGAGGTGTTCGTTGAAGCAGCTGAACCTTTCGAAATTGATTGGAAAAAAATGCGTTTCAGTTTGTAGTAATGGAGCAAAGGCCCTTACGGGGAAGAAGAGTGGCTTAATTGCCAGATTGAAATCACTTATGCCGAATGCAAGATGGGTCCACTGCTTTTTATATAGGCAAGCTTTGGCAGCTAAGAAAATGCCAGATGATCTACGACAAGTTTTAAATGTAGCTGTCAAAGTAGTGAACTACATCAAGAGTCGCCCGCTGCAGAGTAGGTTGTTTGAATAGGTAGGAGCCTTGCACAAACATGTTCTATTTCAAACTGAAGTACGGTGCTGTCCCGTGGTAATGTGTTAAGCAGGTTGTTTGAATTAAAGCCAGAAATGTTGCTATTTTTGGTTGATAGTAAACCTGAACTTTCTAGTTTTTTCTGTGATGAAAAGTGGTTGGTAACGCTTGCTTATTAGTTAGCTGACATCTTCTCTCACCTCAATACTTTGAAATCATCCCTACAAGGATCAGACAAAACTATTCTGTATATTCAAAACAGAGTTACCGCATTTGTAAAAAAAATACGTGCCTTACAGTAGTCGCGTATGATGTGTAACATCCTACATAGAAGAAACCTCACGAGAAATTGTACATACACCGGTATTTTATACTATGATTGGCACAAATATTAATCTATTGTAAAAGGGAGTGTTTTACAGATATTGTAGTTTATAATACGGAACTCATTTTATTAGATGATTTGTAGCTTCCACCAGCACTAGCCTAAATAAAGAATACGACATGGATCAACTAGATTAATAGACGCGACACCGCTCATAACCTTAAATTCCTTATAAACAGGTCCTCTTGATTCACAGACCAACACGTAATTTCATATGGATTCTGTTAAAATGAGTCATATTGATATGATAAATATCGTTTAAAATGATAATCTGGTAGCAAAAATATCAACCCCGCCCAGGATTCGAACCCAAGATCTCTAGATTCACAGTCATACGCAATAACCCCACGGCTATATCGACTACCCAAATATTGTGCACAAGATGGTGACTTATTTCCACGTTCCAATAATACGGCATTACGGAATTAAGTTTCATTTATATTTTGCTTTTTTCGATAATGTTCCTGAGTGACATTGAGTTTAAAATGCCTTATGCCAATGCAATGCCGACTACTTACAATGTTTGATATTAAGGCATTTTACCATTTAAATACTGATACGAAGACTTCGAACATGTACCATGTCATTTGTTTAAATCACTTTACATCAGAGTTCGCATGAGCGTTTTCCGTTCAGTATGTCATATACATTCCACATGGCCGAGAGTGAGTCATGGTATCAATTTTCGACACCGCGCGCTGATTGTTTCTCTTACCAGTGCCAGCTGGATCGATCGATCGAGTCGGCAGTGCGTCTTATACTTCCGTTCGATCCACCACTGCCAGCTAGGGCACACTTCCATTCGATCGATCGAGCGGGCAGTGCATACTTCCGTTGTCCACCACTGCCAGCTAGTACACTTCCGTTTGATCGATCGAGCGGGCAGTGCATACTTCCGTTGTCCACCACTGCCAGCTAGTACACTTCCGTTTGATCGATCGAGCGGACTGTGCATACTTCAGTTTAATCCACCACTGCCAGCTCGATCGTTCCAATCCACTTCCATCCCCAATTTTCAAAATCACTCCCACAAAACTATCCAGCAACCGAGCGGAAAGATGTTACACATCAAAAAAAAAAAAACTTTGTTTTTGGAACACAAGAGTTAAGAAATAAACTTTTGAAGATTTTCCACTTACTCAAGAGTTTATGGAGTTTGAATCGAGTATTGGCGCCACATCCCTGGACACTTCATCTCTCTCCTTACTCATATCATCTCAGCTCGAAACCTTGATTGAACAATTGACGGATTACATTCCAGTTAAGGATATGAGTGGGGTTTTGTGGATAGTCAATCCGTTCAGTGAGCCCGCCGTAACAAAAGCTGAGCTAAGTGCTCGTCTTCATGATGAACTGACAGAAATTTCAAGTGATCAGTCAGTGAAAATAACTTTTAACAATGCTTGTGCCGACAAATTTTGGATAAGAATTAAAAAGGAATACCCAGAACTGTGCACATCAGCGTTAAAAACTTCCATACCATTTTTACGTCTTACAAATGTGAACAAGGATTCTCCATAATGGTGAATTTAAAAACAAAGTTATTAAATTAAAAACCAAATCAAGAAATCGCTTGACACTGGAAAATGACATTGTTTTGTGTGTTACAAAATTCATTCAAGACAATCAAAAATTGGTTAATTCCAAACAAGCTCAAGTTTCTCATTAATATAATAATAAAACGTAAAAGTTTAGTACAGTGTGAGTGTATTCGTTTCGTCAAAAAATCAGCAATAACTCATTTTGTTTTTACTTTTTCTCCGTATCTCGCGAGCACTCAGGGCGTCGCGTCCCACCGGTTGAGAAGCCCTGTACTAGGGCATTCGATAAGTATTGGCACACTGTTGTCAATCAGCGATCCTAGTGGTGACCGTTATAATCTTGTAGTATCTTGCTGAGCAGTCTTTGTTGTATGAATCTGTAATATTCAAAGTCTCGAAATGCCTGATATTTATGAATACATTAACTGTTTCTCACATTCAGTAAGTAATACCGCCTTAAAAGGATGTTCAGTAGATATGAACAAAGGTGCTTCATAAACAATCCAAGTTGCAAGAGGAATTAGTGCAACTCAGTATTTTAGAGCATTGCAAGAAGCTTGCGGGAGAGAAGTCCTACCTTATCGAACTATTGTAAGATGGGTGGAAGCCTTCCATCAGGGAAGAGAGGAATGTCAACACAGAGCACTTGCTAGTAGACCCGTTTCTGCAACTAACGATCTCCATGTTCAGGCTGTAAGGGCATTATTGAAAAAAGACAGGCGCTGGACATGTGTGGAGATTTCCAAGGAACTTGGTATTGCAGCATCGTCTGTCCATCACATTTTCAGAAGAAAGCTGAAGATGTGAAAAATTTGTGCCCACTGGGTTCCGCACGCTCTAACTGAAATTGGAAAGTGGCAGTGAATGGAGAAAGCGTGAATGCATTTGGAGCGATATGAACATGAAGGTGAGGCCTTTCTTCGTCGCGTTATCACAATGGATGAGACATGAATACGTTCGTATACACCTGAGCTGAAATAACAATCAAGCAAATGGCGACATACAGAATCACCACTACCATAAGATGTAGAGCATTGCAGGATCCTTTGAAAATGATGATTATTGTGTGCTATGATTATGAAGGCATAATCATGATACATACCGTACTCCATGCTATAATAGTGTATACAGACTACTACTGGCGTTATTTTGAACATCATTTGCGCCTAGCATGGCGTCGTAAATGACCTCAGGCTATTGGGAGTCCTATTGTGTTACATGACAATGCTCGTTGCCTCACAACAGTGAGGAATTTGTTTACAAGGTGGAACTGGGAAGTACTCAAACATGTACCAAATTCACCTGACGTGAGCCCTTGTGTTTACGACTTATTCTCAAAAATCAAAGAACCTCCACGAGGCGTTCGATTTCAATCAAGAGTGGACATTCAGAGAGCTCTAGATCGATCAGTGAGAGAGATATCCATAAATGGTGCAGCAGGTGGAGTGCATCGTCTTCCAAGGATTTGGAAACGTATTGTTGACATGGCTGGAGACTACGAATGAAGCTCGTAACGTCAAAATTAACCAAATAATATTCTTTGTGATGTTATAGCAGTGTTGCCATTACTTATCGAATGCCCTAGTATCTTACTGGTCCTTTCCATCTCAAATTTCTTCCGTAAATTGCCTAATAGATTTTTTGTTGGACTAAATAGCTTTTGTACATAATCAACTTTGTGGTAAAGTATAGGGCAAAAGCTTCAAACTCAAGACTCAATACCCAAACATCGTAGTCTTTTTACACAATAAATATAATATTTTGCAGTCAACACGAATTGTAATGGGTATTTCCCAGCTCTACCATGGAATTTAATTCTGGTCTAAAAACTGACTAGATATACCCTCAACTTCATAACGATCGACGGTCGGAATGCAAAACCTATTAAGTCACAATGCTAAGCATTTCCATTCTCTTCATTGTAGCTTGCCATAACGCCGAGATATGCGTGGATATACATTCCCGGCGAACCTTGTTTTTAATGTCTTCTATGGCCAAGTTATGAGGAAATTCAACCTTTCGTACATTTGGACTGGTGTGTATACCCACTTATGACGACAACTGAGTGTATACTAGTCATAAAGAAGAAAATGTAAATGAACAGCATGGCTTAGCCTACTATTTCTTGCAGTTCCACTGTCGGTATTTGAGGAGAGCTTAGTTCGATTACCACGCCAACCATCATCGAAGTAGCTTTTCGTTACTTCCTAATTCAACTCCAGATAAATGCCATGTTGTTACCTAACTTAAGGTCACAGCCACCCCGTGTCGAATCTTACCACCGGTTGCAAATAAATGAACAACAATCGACCCCACAATAAGACTGAGTATAGATAGGTTTTACAACCTCTTCTCTCAAATACACAGGGCTGATCATAGCGTTGTCGCAAGCCCCTAAATGAAACATCAATGAATGGACAAGCTTTCGTGTGTGACCTGTCAGAAATTAATTATACAGGGTGTAACTAAATATATGGGAAAGCTCCGGGGATTCGATAGAGGACCTGACAACAAGGAAAACATGTCCTGTAAACATATGGTGTATTTGCTTTCGTTTCCGTGTTACAAGCAATGTTTGTGGTGTGCATAACACAGACTGCTTCACTATGTAGGTTGGTCATTAGGGTTGATAATGTGAGCGTTACTACTTACAGTTCTCTACAGAAGATGCTCAAAATGGCTACCACGAGCTGTAATGCAGGCGTCTATGCGTCGAATCATTGACTGTCTCACACTCTCTCATATTACCGGCGTCTGTCGTATCTGCTGACATCCTTGCTCTATTCTCTGACACAGCATGTCCACGTTACGAATGGGTGTGGCATGCACAACGGCCTTTAAATGACCCCATAAGTAGAAGTCTGATGGGTTGAGATCGGGAGAACGAGCAGGCCACGGTGTCGGTCCCTGACGCCCTATCCATTTGTTTGGGAATGCACACAGACTTGAACAGCGACGAAACGTTCAAGTAGCCCTTGTGCCCTCCACAAATGACCAACTAGCATCGTGCCGCTGTCTGTGTTATGCACATCACAAACAATGCTTGTAACACTGTGCCCGTTTAGACCGGAGTCCGCACGACCACATATGCATTTTACCAATAATCAGTCAGCACGAGAGTCAAAATATCCCGGAGCGCCAGATGGGTTAAAGCAAATCGCAAAAACGACATCAAATAAAAAAATGCTTTACTGATTTTTGGCTCAATGCAACAATAAGGATAGAAGGAGATTCAATTGGGCGTAACACATCAAGTAAAATTATCTCATTTTATTTTGAATTTAAAATTGACTGCAAAAATGCTCAAAGCAGCATCACTCACGTGTGGCGATCCACACTCCTATTTACACAATATACAGAAATTTTCCAAACACATTTGACAATTATTTTTTTGGAAACACAAGTCTGATTAATAGTCCTGTAGACTGTGTTCCAAAATTATTTATGATTAAATCCAGTTCAAATTTAATTGTCTCTACTGGAAATATCGTAGTTCACTGTTTGAATTTTTACATAATATTAACACTCGTAGAATAAATGTTCATAGAATTTTAACTTTCACTTATATTTCCAGTTTCAAAAAATATATATTTTCGAAAAATATTATCATCATTGAAGCAACACAAATTATTTACACATATTAATAACATCTGAAAAGTATTGGACCTTGAGCATAGCATCGAAGAACTTGTGCGAAGCACAACAAAAATTAATTGTTCTTCCGACATTAAACATTTCGAGAAGTGACTCGATTATGAACTTCAAGTTCCTAACAAAATACATGATTTCTGAATCATCAACTTGATCAATAAATTGTTGAACCATTCAACTATTTGATTTTCCACTTGGAATCATCATTAAGAAAAATATTTATATTTGTGGCCCTTTTAGTAACTTTCACAACTTGCAATTCTTCGACAGAATGCGGAAATAAGAATTGTAGTTTCATACTAAATTCATTTAGTTCATGGCACTAGGATTGAAATTATCCTTCAAATTATTCGTGGTTAAAGAATTATTTTTAATTGGCAGTGGCCCACTCTATTATTTGTGTAAGAACACAATATTACAACAACAACGGCAAAGGTCTTCCTCTGAAGAAGAATAAACTACTATCATGACAAATCCGGGTTCTAGTAAAATCAAAGTCTAAATGGAATTCGTAAACAAGGTTGAAATAAGAACTGATGGTTTTTAAGAAATAACCTTCGGGTCATTCATACGACGAAATGTGTAGTTCCAATACTCCTTCTATAAACCTGAGCCATCGAACCTGCTATTTGATTGATGCTCGAAAAAACCTCCTCATTCCTGCGACTTAAACATGCGCACCTGGGAATGGCATTTCAACTACTCCACACATATAAATTTTCTTCCCAAATTTTATACAATAAATCAAGCCTCTGCTTGTTATCAACACTGGAAGATTAATAAACTTACAAGTTTATTTTATTTTACCATTCAGTTCAACCCGTGAATTTACCATACTTATGAAAATCTTTATTTCACTTTCGAGTGTATTTACGTCATGATTTTATATAAATACAAAAATATCCTATTTGATACAAATATCAATTGCTTCCCGTTTCATGCCTCTCCGTGTTATCTGAAAAATATACTTTGCTCATTGCAAATATCAACTGTTCAACCAGAACTGAAATGTTGGTTGAATGCGGGCTTGCGCTAACCACTCTCCTTCGGAAAATCTCCTGTTCCAAACTAGAAATGATTAAACTACTTCATAGGCTCTCTCTCAATACATATGATTATTAGAAAAATATAATATCCCAGAATTATTTAGAAAAATTATGAAAATTATTATTATTATTATTAGTGGATTATTATTATTATTATTAATTATATTATTTTAAATATGTTTAATTATCATCTCATTATGTGAGAATCCACATGTTCGAACCTTCGAATATGGAAACAAAATATCCATTCCTCAACAAAAATAATTTAACTTTTACAGTTACATCGGCTGATTACCGTGATTTCCCAAAAATATGAAATATTCAAATAAATGCTCGAAATGCTCGGTCATCGATCCTAAACTGTTCTGAGTGCTGAAAATACTCAGAATAACTCTAATATGTCTTGCGTAAATCATTGCAAGATTTAAATACGAAGAAAAAAAAATGTGTTGGTCATCTGCAGAAAAATAGTTTGTTCCAACTAGCTAGGCATAATATAATTCAAATGTGGCTTACATTTCTTGATGGTCTTGAAGCGTAGCGAACCTGGTCTGTACCAGATTTATCCATAGACATGCCCTATCGGACAAGCACGTATAATCCTTGTATCGGCCGCCATTATATACCCACAATCCGTCTAGTCAGACATAGTGGTAGTATCTCTTGACGTTTGAATTAACTGTTGTTCCATTTTAATATGGGCTTCTATCAAAGCCATAACAGTTTGTTTAAATGGGGTCAGATCTAAGTGATCTATTCTTAGATATGTCAGTTGTAACATAACTCACGGTAATCTTTTCAATACAAGAAGACACTGACAGTCTAACCAATCAACGGCTGTTCTGAAGATCGTTCCCTGGGCATGGTTTAACACCATCTACCATGCGCTAAGCAACCTGTAGTTTCCCTTGCGTAGACTAATGAACACCACCGTGACAGACTGGTCTTCAGTGTACTGATAGATCGAAGTGGTTAACAAGTTACCAATATGAAAACTGACTGAAATGGACTAAACATCCAAGTATTAGGTTATTACTGGACTGTGACAAAGTACTAATTCTAGACAAAGTCTAGCATATGTCCATGTAGAAACATAAATATTTCCACTAATGTCTGTAGAAAAAAAAATTCAATCACCTCAGTGATTCTCCTCGCCGGAAACTTACTAAGTTCCACTTCGTAGCGCTGCACTTTTTGTGACTATCACAACTTTGAAAATTACTTCTGCGTAGATCCGGCAACCATGTGCCTTGGCTCAGCGTAGCAGCAACTTGCTCTGCAAGTGCTTGTGTTGGAATGAGCTATCGATGCCTCGGCCGGCCGGCTTTTATTCAAAACTGCCAGGGTCACGCGTCATCAGCTGATATCTGGAAATCCTCATATCTCTGGTATCCCTGGTCCGATTTACTTGATACTAAGTGCATTCTCTTTCATTTGGCCGTGCCAGTAATCTGATCCAAGTCTCAAGTCTCTACTCCATGGTTAACTATTTAATCAATAAATAGCCTCGACCTCTGCTATTACTCGCTACGTCACTTGACATGCAAGTATCGGTAAATTCTTTCCAATTGCTTCGAGAAGCAATGGAGCGCGATATTCAAATATCTCAACTTTCAAAAGCGGCTGTAGCCTTTCCCTTGATATCTAGGTGTCTGAATCTTGGAATACCCATTCCTAGAGTTGGGCACATCCACCCCACACCTAGCAAAAAATAAAAATTGAAAAATTTTTATTTTTCTTATCTACACATTAAATTATCTGGTTCTTGAATAATAAATCTTCAAATTCGATGCATTATAAGTTCCCACGATGTTACCAGTTCGTGTATTGGCGACTTCATAGCTTCCATTGTTGTTTACTTCCACGATATTCAAAATCTTTAATTTCACCAGGTTTAATATCAAAAATATCGTGATACTCTTCCAAAACTTTTCCTAGCTCTGGGGACTCCTCCTCAGTGTAGACTTCTCTTCCTTCAGCTTCATGAAAAATCAGAGACCATTGAGCATCTCCCTCGATGTCTTCCTCTTCTTTTCCCTCGAAGTTAATCCTTCGGTATTCTTGAATTTGATCGTCTCTGTCTTCATGTCTATCACTGCTTGATATTTCTGAATGAAATCTGCTCCCAATATCATGTCAAAAGCCATGTCCTTCATTACTACAAACACATGTCGAAAGTCATGTCCTCCAATCGTAATACATAAATATAATTGTGTTTTACACAGAGATATTTTATTGGGTATTATTCCTTGGATCTTAATTCTTGATACTGGAATCTCCTCTAAATTCTCTTTGAGCTTCCACAGAATATAAAGCTTCTCACTCATCAGACAAAGCATAGCCCCAGTATCAATCAAAGTATCGACAGGCATACCGAATACTTCGCATGATATGATTGGCATTCTAATTCTTGTACCCATTTCTTTCCGTTCGTCATTCTGTTGAATTAAGTCATCATCCTCTGCTTGCCATTTAATAATTCTGGAAGTGAAAGTGTTTAAAATTCTATCTTCTACTGTGAATTCGAAGTTGTTGTTTTTTTCGTTACCATTCCCCGGGGATTGTTGTGTTCCCGATGGACCTGGTTCATTGGGCCTCTGCTCCAAAAATTGCAAGTTATCTTGGTGTCTTTCTTCCAAGTTCTTCCTCGTCTCCTTGTTGAACTCTTCATTGGACTGACGAGTATCCACATTCCCTCTGTTATTGTAGTTGTTTCTACCATAGTATCTTCTTTCCTGGTACCTTCCTTGATTATCCCGTGGCCTTCTCCATCGAGTATTGTATCGATTACCACCATCTGGTCTCGCATAAGGCTTGTAACTGTATCTGTTACTGTACTGATTCCATCCTCTCTTATTTGAATCTTCCCTCGGCGTTTTCTCTTCTCGCCCCTCTCGAATCTCTCGAGGTGTTTGAGAATAACTATCGGCCATAACAGCGTACACAGCGTTGTTATTCTTTCCTCCCTTCTGATGGAAGAATTGAGCGTTCGTATGATCCAGCTTCTGTAATACTTCGTCAAATTGCTTCATATTATAGATATCAGCAGTGATCAATGTCCTTTGGACGTCTGCTGGAAACTGACGTATCAATGCAGTAATTAATTCGTTATCTGGCATCGGCGGATCTAAATGTTGAAGTTTAGAAAGCTGTCCAGAAAAGTACGTAGAGTATCGAGTAGGTTGTGACGTCGAGAATCTCTTAGAATATAATTCTGCTCTGACTTGCTGTTGGGTTTCCGGGGACCAAAACTTTTTCAATAACCCACGAGAAAACTCTTCAAAAGTGGTTAGAGTGGATCTAAAGGCTCTAAACCAAAGAAGTGCAGGACCTTCCAAAAATGTCCCTATCACTCGGATCTGTCTCTCTTTAGGGATCCTGGAATCTTTCAGGTAATCACCTGCTTCTCTCAAAAATTCCACGGGTGTCACAGAATCTCGCCCTGAAAATTTAGAAGGCTTATCTTCTACATTCTTAAATACAGTTATGGGGTTGGATTGAAATACTGTCTTGACCTCGTCCTGTCTTTGACTATCCGTTTCTCTAGCTGCTCCTAGATTTATATGTATCTGTTCCTTTCCCCTTACATTTGGCATTTTCAACAGATGGTCAGACTGTTTCTCGTCCTTGATTTGAGTTTTCATAGCCTCAAGTTCCTTCTGGTTTTCTTCTGCCATTTTCTTAATTGCTTCAGTTTCTTTACAATTCTCCTTAACATCAATGGATATCTGGTTCATCACAGCCTCGTGACTTTTCAATGACCCTGTCATATCTGAGATGTCCTTCAGAGTTGCTTGGATATCTTTGGCAATTACTTGAATATGGGATGACAAAGATTCCCTAATCTCCTTGATTCCCTCTTGATTCTCCAGCTTGAGTGTGTCTTTAATTTCATTGACAACTGTGGTTTTAATTTCAGTTTGCAATTCATTAATCACACCTTCTCTTATTTCTCCCATTACAAGTTCTTTGAATTGTTCTGTCAACCGTTGAACAACTAGAATTCCCATCTCATTACTCTCCTTCTTCACTCTTACTTCTAGGTTGATCATGTCTTCACCAACTTTCCTAAGACCATGTTCTATCCTATCAGCTAAGCTTTGGGATCTAAGATCGGCATCGCGAAATTTATCGTCCATTAAACTTGCGTTAGTAGCTAATGAAGTTTCGAGCTCATGTGTTTCTTCGCATAATTTAGACATTTTATTCTCAAGTGACATTTTCAAAATTTCGGAATTCTCTTTAAATTTACTCTCCATAGAATTAAATTTACTATTTAAATTTTCTTTCAAGTTACCTTTTAAAGAATCAGAACTTTCTTTAAGTTTATTTTCCAAAGAATCAGAATTTTCTTTAAGTTTATCATTTAAACTTTCTTTAAGTTTATTTTCTAAAGACTCAGAATTTTCTTTAAGTTTATTTTCTAAAGAATCAGAATTTTCTTTAAGTTTATTTTCTAAAGAATCAGAATTCTCTTTAAGTTTATCGTTTAAATTTTCTTTAAGTTTATGTTCTAAAGAATCAGAATTTTCTTTAAGTTTCCTTTCCAAAGCCTCAGTATTTTCTTTCATAATGGCTGCTACACGCAGTCCAGCTTCTTTTGAACTCTCCTCCAAACTCCTCATCATCCTCATCATTTCTTCCATAATTTCAATTATTATTCAAAGCTTAGGGGTATACAATATCGGCAAACACAAGCTTATAACTAGAACAAGAAATATGAATAGCTAATTGGAACACTCTAATAAAATGAGATTTGTCCTAATGTCGACGTGATGGAAAAACAAAATTCTCTACTTTTACGAATTACATTTACCACAATATCACAAGAAAAATATGCAAGTTCTCAAATATCCTCCACCTGGATTCTAATAATGCGTATGTCCAGTCATCGAACGTTTACTACTGAATTTACTTGACGCCCTAATGGTTAAGCCATTATCAAAAATAATCAAACCCATTCTAATTATTAATCCAGTTACATTTTTAATTTTCCCCACTAATTGGGTTTCCTACTAATTTATTCATCCAAACCAGACATCTCTCAACTCCCAAAATATTTCTATAAAAATTATCACAATTTAAATCGGCATGCGATTGACCATGTCTAAATCGAGACCCACGTTCGAAGCCATTTCTCTCTCTATCTTATTTTATGTGCCCGTTTAGACCGGAATCCGCACGACCACATATGCATTTTACCAATAATCAGTCAGCACGAGAGTCAAAATATCCCGGAGCGCCAGATGGGTTAAAGCAAATCGCAAAAACGACATCAAATAAAAAAATGCTTTACTGATTTTTGGCTCAATGCAACAATAAGGATAGAAGGAGATTCAATTGGGCGTAACACATCAAGTAAAATTATCTCATTTTATTTTGAATTTAAAATTGACTGCAAAAATGCTCAAAGCAGCATCACTCACGTGTGGCGATCCACACTCCTATTTACACAATATACAGAAATTTTCCAAACACATTTGACAATTATTTTTTTGGAAACACAAGCCTGATTAATAGTCCTGTAGACTGTGTTCCAAAATTATTTATGATTAAATCCAGTTCAAATTTAATTGTCTCTACTGGAAATATCGTAGTTCACTGTTTGAATTTTTACATAATATTAACACTCGTAGAATAAATGTTCATAGAATTTTAACTTTCACTTATATTTCCAGTTTCTAAAAATATATATTGTCGAAAAATAGTATCATCATTGAAGCAACACAAATTATTTACACATATTAATAACATCTGAAAAGTATTTGACCTTGAGCATAGCATCGAAGAACTTGTGCGAAGCACAACAAAAATTAATTGTTCTTCCGACATTAAACATTTCGAGAAGTGACTCGATTATGAACTTCAAGTTCCTAACAAAATACATGATTTCTGAATCATCAACTTGATCAATAAATTGTTGAACCATTCAACTATTTGATTTTCCACTTGGAATCATCATTAAGAAAAATATTTATATTTGTGGCCCTTTTAGTAACTTTCACAACTTGCAATTCTTCGACAGAATGCGGAAATAAGAATTGTAGTTTCATACTAAATTCATTTAGTTCATGGCACTAGGATTGAAATTATCCTTCAAATTATTCGTGGTTAAAGAATTATTTTTAATTGGCAGTGGCCCACTCTATTATTTGTGTAAGAACACAATATTACAACAACAACGGCAAAGGTCTTCCTCTGAAGAAGAATAAACTACTATCATGACAAATCCGGGTTCTAGCAAAATCAAAGTCTAAATGGAAAGGAAAGGAAGCTTGTAGTTTAACGTGACCGTTAATCTTGAGATCATGAGCCACGGGACCTCCTTTTTACGTGGAATCCGAACCACAGGACATGGCATTTCACTTCGAAAATCTCACATGCATTGACCGGGAATCGAACCCGGACCGCCTTGGTGAGAGGCATACAGCTAGACCGCTGAGCCACCACGCCCCCAGTCTAAATGGAATTCGTAAACAAGGTTGAAATAAGAACTGATGGTTTTTAAGAAATAACCTTCGGGTCATTCATACGACGAAATGTGTAGTTCCAATACTCCTTCTATAAACCTGAGCCATCGAACCTGCTATTTGATTGATGCTCGAAAAAACCTCCTCATTCCTGCGACTTAAACATGCGCACCTGGGAATGGCATTTCAACTACTCCACACATATAAATTTTCTTCCCAAATTTTATACAATAAATCAAGCCTCTGCTTGTTATCAACACTGGAAGATTAATAAACTTACAAGTTTATTTTATTTTACCATTCAGTTCAACCCGTGAATTTACCATACTTATGAAAATCTTTATTTCACTTTCGAGTGTATTTACGTCATGATTTTATATAAATACAAAAATATCCTATTTGATACAAATATCAATTGCTTCCCGTTTCATGCCTCTCCGTGTTATCTGAAAAATATACTTTGCTCATTGCAAATATCAACTGTTCAACCAGAACTGAAATGTTGGTTGAATGCGGGCTTGCGCTAACCACTCTCCTTCGGAAAATCTCCTGTTCCAAACTAGAAATGATTAAACTACTTCATAGGCTCTCTCTCAATACATATGATTATTAGAAAAATATAATATCCCAGAATTATTTAGAAAAATTATGAAAATTATTATTATTATTATTAGTGGATTATTATTATTATTATTAATTATATTATTTTAAATATGTTTAATTATCATCTCATTATGTGAGAATCCACATGTTCGAACCTTCGAATATGGAAAAAAATATCCATTCCTCAACAAAAATAATTTAACTTTTACAGTTACATCGGCTGATTACCGTGATTTCCCAAAAATATGAAATATTCAAATAAATGCTCGAAATGCTCGGTCATCGATCCTAAACTGTTCTGAGTGCTGAAAATACTCAGAATAACTCTAATATGTCTTGCGTAAATCATTGCAAGATTTAAATACGAAGAAAAAAAAAATGTGTTGGTCATCTGCAGAAAAATAGTTTGTTCCAATTAGCTAGGCATAATATAATTCAAATGTGGCTTACATTTCTTGATGGTCTTGAAGCGTAGCGAACCTGGTCTGTACCAGATTTATCCATAGACATGCCCTATCGGACAAGCACGTATAATCCTTGTATCGGCCGCCATTATATACCCACAATCCGTCTAGTCAGACATAGTGGTAGTATCTCTTGACGTTTGAATTAACTGTTGTTCCATTTTAATATGGGCTTCTATCAAAGCCATAACAGTTTGTTTAAATGGGGTCAGATCTAAGTGATCTATTCTTAGATATGTCAGTTGTAACATAACTCACGGTAATCTTTTCAATACAAGAAGACACTGACAGTCTAACCAATCAACGGCTGTTCTGAAGATCGTTCCCTGGGCATGGTTTAACACCATCTACCATGCGCTAAGCAACCTGTAGTTTCCCTTGCGTAGACTAATGAACACCACCGTGACAGACTGGTCTTCAGTGTACTGATAGATCGAAGTGGTTAACAAGTTACCAATATGAAAACTGACTGAAATGGACTAAACATCCAAGTATTAGGTTATTACTGGACTGTGACAAAGTACTAATTCTAGACAAAGTCTAGCATATGTCCATGTAGAAACATAAATATTTCCACTAATGTCTGTAGAAAAAAAAATTCAATCACCTCAGTGATTCTCCTCGCCGGAAACTTACGAAGTTCCACTTCGTAGCGCAGCACTTTTTGTGACTATCACAACTTTGAAAATTACTTCTGCGTAGATCCGGCAACCATGTGCCTTGGCTCAGCGTAGCAGCAACTTGCTCTGCAAGTGCTTGTGTTGGAATGAGCTATCGATGCCTCGGCCGGCCGGCTTTTATTCAAAACTGCCAGGGTCACGCGTCATCAGCTGATATCTGGAAATCCTCATATCTCTGGTATCCCTGGTCCGATTTACTTGATACTAAGTGCAATCTCTTTCATTTGGCCGTGCCAGTAATCTGATCCAAGTCTCAAGTCTCTACTCCATGGTTAACTATTTAATCAATAAATAGCCTCGACCTCTGCTATTACTCGCTACGTCACTTGACATGCAAGTATCGGTAAATTCTTTCCAATTGCTTCGAGAAGCAATGGAGCGCGATATTCAAATATCTCAACTTTCAAAAGCGGCTGTAGCCTTTCCCTTGATATCTAGGTGTCTGAATCTTGGAATACCCATTCCTAGAGTTGGGCACAACACGGCAACGAACGCACATACACCATATGTTTACAGGACATGTTTTGCTTGTTGTCCGGTCCACATATTTAGTTACACCATGTATAATGCTTCTAAGTCATTAGGTTTCTGTTAACAGTCACCCTTCCTTGTATTACACTTGTCCACCTACCGCGGAGGTCCGGTTTCGTTTCCTGGCTCTGCCAAGAAATTTAATTCTGGTCTGCTGGAATGGGGTACACTCACCCTCGTGAGGCAAAACTGAGAATAGGCGGGTTCGATTCCCACCTCAGCCATCCTGGAAGTGAGTTTCCATGGTTTTCCACTTCTACTCCAGGCGAATGGTTCCTAAATTAAGGAAAAGGCCGCCTCCTTACCAATCCTTACCTGAATTACAAATACACACACTAATAGGGCCATCACAATAATACAGGTTATCAACAAATTCCACGTACACCCCCCTATAATCAACAACTTAAATTACACCTGGCCACCATTAGCAGAATGTGGTTACATTAACAAATGAATGAGGGGAGGTAGGGAGGAGAAGTGGAAGATGCTAGTCATGGTATAAAGTCGATTCCCCAGAAAGAGTTAACTCTCCCTACGTAAATTCGACTCTTACTGGTCTTTTCAGTAAAAGTTTATTAAAAGCGGCAAGTGTTCAATTTCGATCAACATTTACTAGTCAGAGTTGACTATACCTAGAGAAAGTATACTCTCGCTGTCTTGAGGTAGTAATAGTTGACTATTTGCAAAGAAATGGCACTAGCTGATAAAAAACAAATAAAAAGGCAAAACCAATATATAAAGAGATAGAAATGTTATCATTAATAAATTACAGCAAGGTAGAGATTTGTGACACTTGGAGTTGCAAAGCACACTTTTCTTCTTATACATGCACTTCATGGATTCGCATTTAGTGTTGCAGAAGCTTTTGAGAAAACCTTGTCCACTTCCAAGTGATTGTGAAGTTGCAACGGTCCTCACAGCTATCGTTTTATCCATGGGAACTTCATTTTCTTGGATAATGTTCGTAGGACATGTACTGAATTGACACCTGAAAAAATATAATCATTGAAATCTGAACAATTTAATACTCGTACTGGGAAGCGTAGCGTAGCGGTCAGCATGGTTAGCTGCCGCTCCGGAGGTCCTGGGTTTGATTCCCGGCTCTGCCTCGAAATTTGAAAAGTGGTATGGGGACTGGAACGGGGTCTACTCAGCCTCGGGTGGCCCAAATGAGTAGAGGGGGTTCGATTCCCTCTCAGCCATCCTCGAAGTGGTTTTCCGTGGTTTCCCACTTCGTCTTCGGGCAATTGCCGGGATGGTACCTTCTTCAAGGCCACGGACGCCTCCTTCCCTCTCCCTTGCCTATCCATCCTCACCATCCCTTACCTTCCCTCATGAGGCCCCTGTTCGCTTTGCAGGTGAGGCCGCCAGGGCGAGGTGCCAATCCCACCTCACCAGTTGTATCCCTTCCGATTCGATGTTCCCAGCTCTAGGACACTGCCCGTAGAGGCGGTAGTGGTGAGTTCCCTCGCTGAGTCCGTAGGTTCCACCGACCTGGAGTGTAAACGACTAAAAAAAATTAAAAAACTGGGCAGCGAGAGAGAGAAGAGAGAGTTATATATATATTATTTTCGCTTTGAAAACTTATCTTGGACCGATCGCCCTGGTTGAGAGCGCTGACGCGCTACCATGTCCCTCGCTGGCACCGGGAGAGCGTGGGTTCAAACCCCACCTCAGCCGTCCTGAAAATGGTTTTCGTGGTTTTTCATTTTCACCAACAGGCAAATGCCGGGACGATTCCTTTCAATAGGTCCACGGCCGATTTCCTTCCAAAATTCCTTCCCCGACCCGTCCGGAAAAGAAAATACATGGCCATTGGCTGCATTAATAAAATTATTAGAATAGCTGCTTTAGAATAACATTTCTCGTTCGAATTCGATAAAATTCATCGACAACCTCCAGTACCACGCCATGGATAGATCGAGCTTCTCCTGTACCTCAGGTGGTAGTTTTGAACTAGATAGGCCTAAGCCGTGTCTCGGGGGGCATCCGAACATTGCCTCATACGGGGATCTTTTTATCCCACTATGCAATGCACTGTTTTTCATAAGTTGAATAAACTTTAAGCCTTCACTCCATTTTGATGTTTTGTGGTCTTGCATCCTCCTGGTGATTATCATATTCGCTATGTCCTGGTTGGCTCTTTCGACGGTACCTTGTCTTTATGTCGCGGATTTTCATACACCATTTTGAACCATTTTTAACCAGACTGTCAATAATTTTACTAACAAATTTTCTGCCATTGTCTGATTGTAAAATACAAGAAGCGCCTAACAAAGTAAAAATATCAATGATATTATTACACACTTCGTCTGCAGTCTTTGATTTCAGTGGTCTTAGCACAACAAACTTTGTTAAATGGTCCTGGTACACCATTATAAATTTGAGGTCTTCATCAGGTTGCGACAGAAAATCAATCAAGTCCACTTGACATCGTGAATTTATTTCCTTGAATAACAAAGGCTTTACAATCAGTCCTTTGTTCTTATGTTTCAATTTTTGAACACAAGGTTCGCACAAGCGTAATGTCCTTTGTAAAATTTTCCTTTCAATTGCTGAATCATGCGATCTCTTCCTCCATGCCCAGTGGATATGTGCGCTTCATTAACAACTCCAAACAACTCTTCATCAAAAACATAATACCTTATGCTCTCTTGGTCTGTGACAGGGTGTATTGGTTTTGTAATACCATTTACTTCAATAATGGCATATGGTCTTTAAAACCTTATATCGTTACTTTCTTTTTTAGATGCAGTTTTTAGATTTTTCACTTTTTGAATGGAGCTAACGTATTTCAATTTGATCAATGTCAGTGAATTTACCTTGGAAGTCGAGCGTTTCCTGCTGCAGATTTTCACGAAACAGTTCTGCCGTGGGGTCAGACATAATTATTACACACTTAAACTAATTATTTAAACGTTAATGAATCTTTCGTTACTATTGCACAACAATAAAGAGCCGAGTATGACAACTGACGACTGCCTGTTGTGTGAATAAAGAGCCGAGTAATGACGAATGGGAACTGCCTGTCGTGTGGTGGGGTAACCAAAACAAAGAAAAGTTCAGATCGATAACGGTCGGTCCAATAATGGAAGTAAGAGTCCGAACAATGAAAATGTTTTAATAATCAAAACAAAGGTTTGACAAGTGCGGTTACATTTTCAGAGCAGCATCTGCGAATCAACTTTTACTAAACCACTTTTTCCTATGAAAAATTGATCGGTTTGTTTTCAATCAACTGTTACTGATACTTTCAGTAAGAGTTGAGTCTGCCTAGGGAGAGTAAACTCTTACTAAGAATCGACTTTCCGTGTAACATAAACACAAACCCATAGGCCTATATCGAAATGTATTGTTTTTCAGCTGGTAACACGACTGAATCCAACTGAAATGGATGGTTCCCTAATCCTGAAGAAATATACATGAGATTAATAAAGGAACACTGCAAAATGGTTTCCGACACGATATCAAACTCATATATACATACGAGGTGGCTCATTTGCCCCGTACAATCTACCTACTGTATAAGTGTCTCGCATACACTGCAGCTGTATGGGATGTCTGATTTCCACAGCGGTCACACTGCATGCTGGCAGATTACGTCAGAATACGAAGGGATAACAACCAGACGGCCGATCCCTGCTTGTTCCTCAGCGCTACCCGTCTAATGCACCCCATTGCGTTATGAAACCTCTCATTTGAGAGCGTAATAGACTCATATGTGGTACAACAACTAACAACATAAAAGTTCCTGGCAACATATGAGCCGTTCCTGACCAGAAGGGCGAACACAACAAATGCACGCTTTGTGAAAAATGCCATTACAATATTCTACCAATAGCAAACTCGACATATTCGTCTTCTGTTGTGATTCCATCCAAAAATATAACTTAGACGGTAATAAAACAAAACTTTTATCACATTAAGCCTATTCATTTATTATAATCGACACGGGACATGAATGGAATAATAATAATAATAATACAAAAGAATGCGTACAATCGATTTGTCATATTCAACGGAAGTATCGCCTTCACAATATTCGATGCCATTTGTGATGGTTGAACAGTTTGATGCTGTTGTTTTTGCTTATTAACGGGGAATTGCGGCCATATAGACCCGTGCACTGTGTGTAGAATGTGTGTGATAACCTGCATTATTGTGATGGCTGTACTAGTGTGTGTATTCTTAAATTGGGGATAGGATTGAGAAGGAGGCGGCCGTGACCTTACGTTAGGAACCGTAGCGGCTTTTGCCTAGCGTAAAAGTGGGAAACCACGAATGGCTGAGGTAGGAAATGAACCCTCCTCTTCTCAGTTTTGATTCACGAGGGTGAGTGTACCCTTGATTGAGCTTGGAGTATCTGAGGAAAAGTGGTTTCAGAGTGGGGACGCCACGGTCTCTCTCGAGATTGCCCTTCTGTTCCGCGCAGCTACTAGTCAAGCCGAACGCCCCTGATTTACATCTGTCCGTTTTTTCATAGTATATCAGGGCGAAATAAACTACATTTATCCACAACAATGTTCACTGTTACCAATTGAGACGAACGAATAAATAAATTTAAAACAACTCACATGTCGAGTTCGCCCTTCTGGTCGGTAACGCCTCATATTGACAACGACTGGTGTATTCAGCAACAACGAGTACATGGACATCATACTAATCTATGGAGAAGCTAGTTGTAATGCCGTCGAGGCTCGAGGTTTCATAACGCAATGGGGCACATTGCACGATAGCACTGAGGGACATGTACCGAGCGGCCGTCTGGTTGTTATCTCTTGGCATTCTGACGTAACCTGCTCGCATTAATGGATACCCCTTAGGAATTCAGTTATTAGACCTCCCGTTCATCATTAGTACATGCGAGGTACCTAAAAGTAGATTGTACGGGGCAATTGAGGCACCTAGTATACACAGACACGATAGTTTCCTCTTATAGCTGTTAACTGTGACCTTCCCAAGTCACAAGGGATCGAACCCTCAATTTTGAGACTTACGATTTTGAATAATCGTGTGTATATTTTTATTTGATGCTTTTATTTGTTATATAATAATTTATTAGGGAGTATGATCTAATGTGAGTGATTGTCATATAATGTGTTTAGTCTTAAGATGATTATTTGTTGCAGGATCCGAGTCAGTCTAGAATTTGACATTGTAATGATATTTATCTGGCCGGCTGGAAAAGTGCACATATTGAGGAAATGTGTCTTGTGGTGACAAAATTATTGTACAGTTTTCCGGGTTGAAGTTATTGTGAGCGGCAGGGTTTATCGGATGGCCTTGGCCTGGGTGAGTCACGCGCCAGGCTGGGCGGGTGAGATATGGCATCGACGTACTGTACCCGAGGTCCAGGGCCGTCAGGTCGTTATCCATAGTTTGAATGGAGCGCCGAACTGAGTTTGAACTAGCGCTCATAGGAGGAGAGCCTATCGGAGGAGAGCGCGCTCCCACTTGGGGAATGGAAGAACGCCGAAGGTGCTCGAACATATGGAGCTACCTTATTCCCGTGAGATAGAAAGAAAAGTGTTATGGCAGGATGTAGCCCCTGAATTTACATGGATTCCAGTGAAAGAACCAAGAAGATAGCTTTACACACTCCCAAGTTATTAAAGAAGGACGTTTGGGGTATGACGTAACTGCTGACGCACGCGAGGAGCCCAAGCGGTACATAAACTGCGATGAGCAGACAGCAGGTATGCAATGTGTTCAGTGTCAGAGCAGCGTGTCTCTCTGGTCCAGTTTGTGTCAGTGCGACCCTCGAGCAAGTGTTATAATACGTCATCGCCGTGAATAAGTATACGGGTTGCCGGAATGCGCGGAGTAGAAGGCTCTGAATTTCCTGTGAATTTCCTAAGTGCCAACGGTGATAGTATTACTGGTGGAAATAAAGACTTAGTTATTCTTCAAACACTGTACTTTATAAGAATTGTGAATTGTTATACTAGAAGTGACTGTCAGAATGTACGGGCCAATAACTTCATTTTTTGACAGTACATTACTTTTATGCATTGAAATAGCGAATAGATAAAGTGGACAGCTAGAAAAGTGAAGCGTATATTTCAAAGTGTTGCCACATGCGAGGACACGAACAGTGAGGATATCAGGTCCATAACTTCAAATTTAACCCCGTGATTAGTGATTATATGAAAGTCTCAATGCTCAGTATTATATTTTGGCCATGTGCACGAGAATTTTAGATAGTCATGACGCGTGTTTGCAACCATTAGCTGTGCGAGCTCAGGACTTTGAAAATTCATTATACAACTGTAAGCCGATTGTGCGTAAGTGCTGCGCGAGATATCAGTATAAAATGAAACGCATTTGATATGTGGCCTGAAGACAGTGAAAGACATGGTAAAATAATGAGGGCGGAACATCGTGGGCATTTTACGAGTGATATTTTGGAACTTCCCGATGCTATGAACATGCAGTAATAAAACCGAAGATGGGTTAGATTCGAGAGAATGAAGAAGGGACGTAGACGATACCAGCCCGTGAAGGAAGCCGGAATGGACGTAGCCATCATCAGCCCAGGTGAGAAGGTTCGAGAACAGCACGATGGGCCTAGCGGAAGGAGCCTTACCAGAGGTCAAGGGAGCTCAAACCAGGGCGTGGCACGGTGTGCGTGGACACACTCTGGCACTTCTTGGAGGAACTTTTATGCTTCAATCTCAACATCTGACAGACAGTGAATATCTGGAAGTAAGATCTCTACATGCTATCGTAGTTGTACTGTAGTCTAGTCATGTGTATATTTTTTCCCAAACTTAATAGGTCAGCGTATTTTTTGAAGTCCTTTTTCATGTTTCTGAATTAGTTGTTCTCGGTCAGACAAGAAGTACTCGTCGTTTATCAGTTTTCCTGGTAGTTCAATTTCAGTAATTTAGGGCGGATAGTAACGCAACGTTTTCATTTTGCTTCCTGATTCGTTACTGGTGATAGGAGATATTGGTCACTCGCGAGTTGATTTTGTGAAGGAGGAATGATTTGTGCAATGGAAAAATTAAATAAATAATACAAATAATAATAATAATCGAGTGCTGTGAAGATTTAAATAATAATAATAATAATAATATTTTGGTATGAGAAACATCATCATGAATTCTCATAAAAATATTCGAACAAGGAGTCGAAAAAATATTACCATAAGTATCATTTGATTTTGTTGCAAGTTCAGTTGCTTATAAAAACTCAGACAAAGGAGGAATAGTAATCCCAAGGTGAATAGGGGATCAGGTTTTATGTAACAACCAAAAGTAGTTGAGGACTGAGCTAATTGAAAATGGTTATTTTTTAGTATAATGAAATGTAAGTAAATATCCCGGTTGTTGCCAACAGAGGCGGATCAGATTGTGACCAATGTGTTATGTTGAAGTGTGGAAGTATGGCATTCAGTTTATAAATGGGCCTGTCGAAGACAGTGCACCGATATATTGTGTGATATGTGGGTATAAGGAGCTTGAATGCACCATTAATTGTGGAATAGTGGTGGTTGTCGAAAATGAATAGGGGGTAGACCCTATGAAGATTCATTTTTGTTTTCTTCTGAATGCATTTATATGAGGGGAGGTCACTTTTAAGATCTGATAACACCAGGGAATCATTCCGTTCATATATGGTGAAACAGCATCTGAATCAGTTATGTTTAGATTAATCATGTTTGCTACTAATCGGAAAATTCCATGGGATGATTATTTCAAATGAACAACAGCGAATCCTTTAATCATGACATGCCGAAGATTTTATAAACAAATTTTGCAACAGTTTTGATCATAATATTTCAGGAGTGAATCAATTATCAATAAATATGGATATTTTCTATATAATAGAAAACAGACAGTGAACTAAATTTTAATCAGTGCCTCATTTGAAGTATAAGTTGTAAATAAGTGTCAGTAATGATCGATATAAGTGTTTGTTAGTGAATATGGACACGATGGACATGCCTAAACTTTAAGACATTCAAATAGAAAGTGATTTTGAGAAAAAAATCTTTATTTAGCGATCAGGAATCTCAGGGTGAGTGACTGGATGTTTTTGCACCCTGTAGATTGAGGTAGGAGTGTTCTGCTTATGACCTGATATTATAATTTTTATCTAATAAAAGTGGGGTGTGGTTTGTGGAAATCTTGTGTTTTTTACGTCCTCACTATGCTCAGGCGCGAGTCTCGGACACAGTTCAGCACCACCTAGCCTTACCCGTTCACCCCTGAGATTTTAAGAATCTTGTGCTCAACTGTCTTCGAGACTCCCGCATATGTGGGCGTTTATCTTCGGATAAACGGGCACAGTACTGGGGGTGTGTTTAAGGAAATTAGAAAGTGAATGCACATTGTCCTAATTGGCTGACAGCCGTGATTTTGGTCGTGTGGACCGGTTCTCTGAGGAGGGGATATCGGTGGTGATTATAGTTGACGAGAGTTGGAAGATTATTCTTTGGTTAGACTCCGTGGGGAGTAGATTCGTGGGTTTGACTCCGTGTGGGGTAGGCTCGGTCTGGGACTGAAGTCAATCAGTTGGTGTTTGGACTTATAAAATTGAGGAGGCCAAGTCTGGTTATGCTTGGCTGTCCATGGGGATGACGGTAGTTCTGGACAATCACAATATTGTGTTAAGGGTTTCATACTGAGCTGCAGGTTGGATTATTCTCATTTGGGAATAATTCGTCTAGTTTCAGATAAGTCGCCAAGACTTACTGTCTCGAAAAGCACAAGGTACGGGGAACCCGAGTCTGTTTACCGAAATTCGAGGGCCATAACAATATTTAGCTACTCGAGGAATACTGGTATAATATGCCAAGTATTATTCAGGTCAGGTGTGAAATAGCCGCTAAAATTCACCAAACGAATGCAGAGCGCTATCACAAAATCAGTTCCACGAGTAAGAATAACTCGAGGGATTTTGAAAGTCGGCAATCTACAGCCATCAATGATAACAGTCTATATTAATGCGTGTGAAACAATTTAGCAACTTCGATATAAAAGTAATTAGGACTGATTCTCTGGGATCAAAACCTCCAGAATCAGTAGTTTGTAAGGTTATGGCAGATCCTCAGAGACAGACTTAGTCTACAAGTGATATATTGCACTGGCACACTATCAAGAGATGACGAAGAGGCTACAATTAGCCAAGTGAAATAAGAGAGCATAAAATTTCAAATGCAAGGTAATATGCATTTTGCAAGTGTGACGTGGCTACATGTCAAAAATTACAAAGATCGAGTGAGTTAAGAGGGCACGTGATAAATGTACGTGTGAGGTAGTTATAAGGACACTTGAGAGATTTCGTTGGGAGTTAGTTTTAAGAGAAAACATGGACATTTGAAACAATGAATGTGTAAATAAGATGACATCAAGAAAATGAAAATTGTATTGCAGGGTATTATTTGTGTATGTATTGGAGGGTATTTATATGTATGTTTTCAGGAGTGTATTCAAGTATTTTGGGTCACATGGGATATTTATATGTTGTGGAGAGTACATGAATCCCCTACTCATACAAATGTACCCGTATGAAATTCATCGGAGGGGAATTGTGACCTTCCCAAGTCACAAGGGATCGAACCCTCAATTTTGAGACTTAAGATTTTGAATAACCGTGTGTTTATTTTTATTTATGCTTTTATTTGATATATAATAATTTATTAGGGTGTATGATCTAAAGTGAATGATGGTCATATAATCTGATTAGTCTTAATATGATTATTTGTATATATTACAAAAATATCCACTTTACAATGCAATATTTGTCATGCACTATTTTTACAAATGATATATATTTCGGCTCTTTGAGCCTTCATCAGTCAATATGTAATATATCATGTATCGTAATCAATACGGGAAAAGATAGAAATATGCCTAAAGTCATAGATTTACATGATTATTTGTAGCAGGATCCGAGTCAGTCTAGAAATTAACATTGTAATGATATTTAACTGGCAAGCTGGAAGAGTGCACATATTGAGGGAATATGTCTTGTGGTGACAGAATTATTGTACAGATTTCCGGGTTGAAGTTATTGTGAGCGGCAGGGTTTATCCGATGGCCGTGTCCTGGGTGTGTAACGCGCCAGGCTGAGCGGGTGAGATATGGCATCGATGTACTGTGCCCATGTGGGATGGCACAGTACTGGGGGTGTGTTTAAGGAAATTAGAAGATTAATGCACATTGTCCTAATTGGCTGGGAGCCGTGATTTTGGTCGTGTGGACCAGTTATCTGAGGAGGGGATGTCGGTGGTGATTATAGTTGACAAAGAGTTTGAAGATTATTCTTTGGTTAGACTCTGTGTGGAGTAGAATCTTTGGTTAGACTCCGTGGGGAGTAGATTCGTGGGTTTGACTCCGTGTTGAGTGGGTTTGATCTGGGACCGAAGTCAATCAGTTGGTAGGTGTTTGGACTTATAAAATTGACGAGGTCAAGTCTGGTTATGCTTGGCTGTCCTTGGGGATGACGGTAGTTCTGGACAATCACAATATTGTGTTAAGGGTTTCATACTGAGTTGCAGGTAGGATTATTCTCATTTGGGAATAATTCGCCTAGTTTATGATAAGTCGCCAAGACTTACTGTCTAGAAAAGCATAAGGTACGGGGAACCCGAGTCTGTTTACCGAAATTCGAGGGCCATAACAATATTTAGTCAGTCAACGAATACTGGTAAAATACGCCAAGTTTTATTCAGGTCAGGTGCGAAATAGCCGCTAAAATTCACCAAACGAATGCAGAGCGCTATAACAAAGTCAGTTCCACGAGTACGAATAACTCAAGGGATTTTGAAAGTCGGCAATCTAAAGACATCAATAATCTATACTAATATAATAAAGCTGAAGAGTTTGTGTGTTTGTGTCTTTAAACGCGCTAATCTCTGGAACTACCGGTCCCATTCAAAAAATTATGTTTTTATATGATAGCCAGATTCAAGAGGAATAGTTTAGGCTGTGTAGTATCAGGCTACGCCTCACAGGTATAATTAAAGATTGATTTTTGTTCAGTTAGTCGGTAGAACAAGCGCTCCCGAACTGCTCTATCCGCATGCGCTAGCGTTTTGGTTAATGATACGTACACCGTTTCACCGATCGGAACCAAAATTTGTATACTAACCCTTTGGAACCCTGCGAGTAACACTATCTACGTGAAATTTATGACAGACTAATTCATTCCTTGCATTTAGGCCCTTTGGCACAAATCTATACCTTTTCATCGATCTGAACCAAAATTTGTATACTTACCCTTGGTACCCTGCGAGTAACACTGTTTACATACAATTTCTGCATTTAGGCCCTTTGACACAAATCTACACCGTTTCACCGATCTGAACCAAAATGTGTATACTTGCCCTTTGGAACCCTGCGAGTAACACTGCCTACATGAAAATTATGACAGACCACTCCATTCCCTGCATTTAGGCCCTTTGGCACAAATCTACACCTTTCCACCAATCTGAACCAAAATATGTAAACTTACCCTTTGGAACCCTTAGAGTAACACTGTCTGCATGAAATTTCGGACAGACCAATCCATTCCCTGCATTTAGGCCCTTTGGCACAAATCTACACCGTTTCACCGATCTGAACCCAAATTTGTATACTTGCCCTTTGAAACCCTGCGAGTAACACTGTCTACGTGAAATTTATGACAGACCAGTCCATTCCCCTTCATTTAGGCCCTTTGGCACAAATCTACACCTTTTCACCGATCTGAACTAAAATTTGTATACTTACCCTTTGGAGCCCTGCGAGTAACACAGTCTGCATGCAATTTCGGACAGACCACTCCATTCCCTACATTTAGGCCCTTTGGCACAAATCTACACCGTTTCACCGATCTGAACCAAAATGTGTATACTTGCCCTTTGGAACCCTGCGAGTAAAACTGCCTACATGAAAATTATGACAGACCACTCCATTCCCTTCATTTAGGCCCTTTGGCACAAATCTACACCTTTTCACCCATCTGAACCAAAATATGTATACTTGCCCTTTGGAACCCTGCGAGTAAAACTGCCTACATGAAAATTATGACAGACCACTCCATTCCCTGCATTTAGGCCCATTGGCACAAATCTACACCTTTTCACCCATCTGAACCAAAATATGTATACTTACCCTTTGGAACCCTGAGAGTAACACTGTCTGCTTGAAATTTCGGACAGACCACTCCATTCCCTGCATTTTGGCCCTTTGCCACAAATCTACACCGTTTCACCGATCTGAACCAAAATGTGTATACTTACCCTTTGGAACCCTGCGATTAACACTGTCAGCATGAAATTTTGGACCGACCTCTCCATTCCCTGTATTTAGGCCCTTTGGCATAAATATACACCGTTTCACCGATCTGAACCAAATTTTACATACTTACCCTTTGGAACCCGACGAGTAACACTGTCTGCTTGAAATTTCGGACAGACCACTCCATTCTCTGCATTTAGGTCCTTTGGCACAAATCTGCACCGTTTCACCGATCTGAACCATATTTTGTATACTTACCCTTTGGAACCCTGCGGGTGACACTGTCCACTTTAAATTTTGGACAGACCACTCCATTCCCTACATTTAGGCCCTTTACCACAAATCTACACCATTTCTCCTAATTGCACCAAATTTTACGTACACTTTGAAACCCTGCTGGTAACACTGTCCACTTGATATTTTGGACATCGATCTCCATTCCCTACATTTAGAATAACAGACAAAATGAACCTAAAACCCACGTATTAATGCCCTAGATCTATTCACTTCCGTAGTAGTGTATAGTATTTTAATAAGTCTATTGTTGACGGGCAGTTCGTGCTGAATCCCGTCACCCCTACCAGTGTTCTGGTGCAAAATTGCGAAAATAGTTGCATCTTGCGCTGTTTATAAATTGCAGTCACGTGATGTAATTAGTGCAAAAAGATTTCTTAGGCCCCTTAAAACAGTTATCATCATGAAAATATTATGCCTCTGTATAAGTGCAATGGTGTTGGTGCAGTACATTGAGGTTACCAGCTGCAATAAGCGTTGGTGCTTTCAAATTTACCTTCACTTATTCCGAACCTTATCGTTGAGCGCTATGTGGCGATAAATGATACTATTGCTACCTCAGTAGCTTGGGACAGCCAAAGTTTTCCAAAGTGTTCTGATTATTTTCCTACGGCGCTATGCGACTAAAGACGACACTATTGGTCTCTACATTTCTAACAGCCAATGAGATATAGGCCCTAGGCAGTGTATTTTATTTCGCTTACTACTCTTTCTAATCATTTTTTAAAAATGTGTTTGTAAATTACATGTGTCAGTGCTGTAGTTACAAAATAGCCGTTTCCCTATTCATTATTATCATTACGGGAAAATGAACTGAATGTTACGTCCATTATAATGTACTTCGTAACACTCCCACTACAACCACCACCACCACCACCACCACCAAACCTACCACAAAAAGTTTTTTTAAAGTATTTTTTTCTGTTAGTTTAAGTATCATGTGCCAGTTCTCTAGTAGACTAGTATTCATTATCATCCATAAAACAAATAAATCCACCAGGCGAACCGGGTACTACTGCTAGTAACATTATATAGTAATGCGTGTGAAACAATTTAGCATCTTCGATATAAAAGTAATCAGGACTGATTCTCTGGGAGCAAACACCCCAGAATCAGTAGAGATAGTCTTCAAGTCGGCGATCATCATCTGTAAGTAGGCTATCAGTCAACATCATCTTCCAAGGGTTCATCAGTGTATGTCATAACAGTGTACCAATGCACATATGATAGGGAAAGTAAGGTCAGTCTGTATCGACGAGGATTCTGCCAAGTGTGTTTTTCTGTTTTGATATCAGAATATATTTTAATGTTCACCAGATATCAAGTGTTCTTATTTATGCGGTCACGAGTGTAGTTGAGTCGTTGAGTGTGAATGAATATTGCTGCTATTATTATCGTACAGGTTTTTAACCCCCACGAACCCCGATTATTATTATTATTATTATTATTATCAGTCATTGTGAGGGGAGTGTGATGGCGCAGTGGCTTAGCTGCTCGTCTTTCACCCGGATGGCCGGGGTTCGAATCCCGGTGTCAGCGGGGTGGAATTTTCAACTGAAAAATCACGTGGTGTCAGGAAGGGCATCCGGCCTTAAATCCCCGGCCAAAACCAAAATGAGCCTGGTTGGCTCCGGCGACCCCAATTAATTGGGAAAAGCCGAAGAAAGGAAGGAAGGAAGGAAGGAAGGAAGGAAGGATTATCAGTCATTGTGAGGAGAGGTGTATTGTTATTATTATCTGTCTGGCGCAAAGTTACAATTGGTCACCCTAGTGGAGACGAACAGTTACAATTATTGTGTGCCCAACGAGCAGCTGAGCAGGTTACAATTGACGTCCAACAGTGGGACGATCTTTTATAGTGTATACGTCAAGTTACAATTGTTCGCCCAACGAGCGGCTGAGCAGGTTACATAACTACTGTACATTATACAGTTATTATAAGCTAGAGATTCTCTATGATGATATATGATGTTGCTTTGCTTTAATTAATCTGATAAATAGCATAACGTATATACGGTAATAGACTTGTGAATCTTATGATATACCTCTGTTACCAGCTCTGAGTTAAACGAAGCCGAGCTCTGTCCCGACTCTCTCGCAGCCGTCCATCCCCTCCCCTGCCATTCCCACCCTCCCACCACTCCTTGCCCTCCACCTCTGAAGCTATAGCTAAAGCCCTGCGCGGATGCGGATATCCGCGGATAAACCCGCGGATATCCGCAAAATATTTCTCCACGCGGATGCAATTTGCATGGCTGTGCGGATTGCGGATACGCTGCGGATAATGTTTGGAGTAAATTTGCGGATAGTTTTTAGAATACGATGTGGAACTTACGATAATATCACATATTTGATATGCCAATCTACAGCTTCATGCTTAAAAGAGGAATACTCCTATAATGCGTACGAAATATTCAGGCACGTTTCGCACTCATACACGAGAAGATTATTTTACCCACATGCTTTAAGTACATTTTATTAAGTACCGTATGTCTGTAGTAGATGGCCTTGACATCTCATCAATTCTCACTGCCATTATTACTACACGTACGAGATATCATGCTGTCAATGAGCTTGTTAGTTCACCGTGGTGACATCATCAACATTCGTCAAGTCAGCTATACTTCGCAGTCTAAGCTATCCTCGAAGATATTGAACCCTTATTGATCTACGATAAATAAGTATTCATATTTATTATTATTATTACTACGGCCCAGGCAGTACTTGAGGAAGTCGACATGGATATAAGGGAGGCCAGCATTTCGTAATGATTGCAACAAGAGCAGAGCTGGTAGCTATTCTTGGGGAACGGCTAGAATTAGTCGGGTTCAAGGCCAAATTGAGCAACTACTGTACCAAAATTGGAAGCATAAAGGAAGGATCACGAGTCACTCGCAACGAACATACGATTGAATCAGCCAATCACAAGAGACCAAGCCATGACCACGCGGTGGACAGCGTCAGTAGTAAAAAGCCCGCGGAATTGGTTATCTAAAGAACCGCCGAACGGATTAATCTCCGCACGAGTGCATTGAGACGTTTGATTTATTTGAAGAAGAATGACACTAGTCCCATCTTTGTGAGACAAAAACTCTGGAATTTTTTATCCGATTCTACCCCACTCCTCCGTCCCCTGTCAGTTTCTAATAAATAGTTTGGCATGACGCCACTCTAAGTCATTCGTTTTGGAGCCTTGAGAGGCTTACTTCACGCCAGTTTGCATCGTGATTTTAACGCTCTGAATTTGGTTAAGTTATTTTATTTGTGAGCTCTGAGGAGCTAAATTCACATCAGTGGTATTAACGAATTTTAAAGCTCTAGTACATTTTCATCTGAAATCAACTTTATTTGTGAGCTAAATATTTCACGCCAGTGCGTGATGACTTGTAACATTTACTTAAAGACGACCATTTCAGCTCTGAGGGGCAAGTCTTGTAACACTCTAATTAGCGCTCACCGGAGCGAAGGTCAACAGTACAGTACGGAAATACCGAGCAAGATAGCGACTGCCAGTGCAGCCAAGATCTTAAACTTGTTATCGAGCCAGTGACGTGGTCTCGAGGTGTATATTTTATGTACATATTGCAGTGTATTTTGTATGTGTTTTATTGTGCGTGTGTGCGAGATATCTAGGGCCAGTCTTCGCAATTAATCGCATTAGGACAATTGTGGGCGAATTGAGTAACCTGCAAGCGATTATAGATAGGTCAAATAATTAACATTGAACTTTTCTGCCAAGGAGTCGATACCAAGATGATCAGCACGTGGTTTGGTGTTGGGATGATCTTCAACAATTCAACGCAGACGACCACGATGGAGTGTTAATTTGTCCATAGGGGCAATGGGCTGAGGAGGATGCCTTAAGTTTTACAAGCAGATCGGTGATGTACAAAAAAATTGGATTATTTCAATTATGTAGTTAGATTTGGCCGGGGAACTTTTGTAAATAGTCATGTTTCTTTTCTGGTTGTTTAGAGTTTTTCTGGCACCGACACTAAATGTTTTAAATGTCCGTTGGCGCGTGGCCAAAGTGTTTGTTAGATATTTGTTTTTCCTTGAGTCATATGTAATGTGCGCGGCGTGCGTGCGTGATTTGTATCCTTGCAAAATGCGGAACCCGTTACATTCGATAAATGGTGCTTTATTAACGTTAATATTTGAAATAGGAATGGGAGGAAATTACTGTAAGATATTTGCTGAACAGGTTATTATTCATATTAGGGTTGCCAAGTGCACCAACTTAAAAGTAATTTGTAGAACACCTTCGTTCTAATTTTGATAGATTTTTTGAGTCCTTTTCAGGTTGACTAGTCACGGCATAGAACGGTGGCGCCAGCATGTGGAAATTATTTGTCTTTTTATTTCAGGGTCTGTCAAAACCCATACGTGTGATTCTGTGTGTGTTACTGTGTCATGTGTGTGTTGATTCTACGTGAGGAGGGGGTAGAGGTCCTACCGCTCTCATATTTTTGCTGCTGTTGTATTTTTGATGGAAAGACAGGGTGCTCTAGGGAGACCGCTGTTTCTTGTCCATATTTATTTCTGACACACACACACGTATTGTTGTGCTTTGGGGCACACTTCTTCGAGATTCGACCCCATGTCCTGGGAGGTCGAGATATTTGACACGTGGGTTGACAGACATGCAGAGTTCCACAAACCGCCCGTTTTGCCTGGTGACTTATTTTTGATAGGCAGTCCTGATTGTCCGACTGACCCCTGTAAGCTTTCATGTAGCAAACATGTTCATTGTGATGGTTATTTTTAAGCCATAATTAATTGGGGAGTTCGCCATGTGTGTAACGGCTTGTTGTACGTTGTATGGGTAAAATATTGTATTATTAACGTAAATGTTGGCTGTGTGCCTATTGCTTTGTTTATGACTCGATTCATGTAATTTTTGTGTGTCACACCTGTCTGGTGTAGTGGTAGAGTACTTGTAAATTTTGACAGCGGTCATTTGTGTATTTTTATTGGTCACGTGTTAATGTGTTTGTGTTGATTTGTGTGAGAAGTCCTAAGTTTTTAGGCAGTAAATGTTGCTACGGCAATTTGATTCCAATTTCACACGGACATTTTGTGTTTGTTTATATTAGATTTAGGAAGTGTCGGTTTAATTTTAAGTCTTGTAGTTGTGTTCCCCTGTGTCGGTCTAGCTCTAAGAAATGTGGATTCGTTGTCTGAATGATTATTCTGGATGATGACGAATCACGCATTCATTGTACACATCGTGATGCATGTAGAACGGCATACGCACATATATGGTCACTTTTGTTGTTTTTTATCTTCGGGACACTTGGTCCATATAATTAATCTCTCCAGAAATTTGGCCTAGTTTTTGGCATTTTTATTAAGTGGGAGTCAGATGGGAGTTTTTGTTGTTTATTGTTGAGTGTAAATATGGCGATTTGTTATTAAATTCATTTGTTTTTAACCCTGGCTTCACCCTTTCCTGCATGTTATTTTGTTATATGTTACCCTGCAAGTTAATGAAGCGCCTTGACAACAACTTACGATATGAACCGTTACACCCCCCGAAACTGAGTCTCATATGCTTCTTTGCAAGGGTTCATACAACAAAAATGGCTGCCCAAGTGGGGTTGTTGTTGTTGCTTCGCTGATCTCATATTTATTTCGTTGAGAAATGATGCCAGATCAAGCGGAAATGTAAATTCATTGTGGTGTTTGAAGCCATATTTTCAGTGTTGCCTTAGTAAACAAGAGTTTAGTGCTTTTCAGTCGGTCAACACGAATGTACCCAAAAGAGATGGGTTATGCCCTAATCCTGAAATAAATTACATGAGATTAATAAAACACTAGGATGACCAGTTTCGATCGTCAAGCGATCATCATCAGATCCATTACACTTAGGCTACAAAATCTATGTTTGAAATACAGGTGAAAATATTTACAATATGTACAATTATTTAGTTGCAGTATTGGTACTGCAACTGTCAGTGTATGCTAAATGCAGTATATATGTAAGGTGAAATGCTAAATGGTGATAGCTATCCGTAGATTGTACTTTAGAGAGATTATATGGTTGTAAACTATGGTTAAACTATAAAATTTTAGGCTAACTACTTATCTGATTGTCTTCCGTATAACAGCTACTCGCAGGTTTTGTGCTCACTGGAACTCACTATGCGGTAGACTGCGGTGGTTATCTTAACGACTGGTTTTTCCCTGCTTTCTCCCCCCTGCTCCTACGTGCTGTGGGGAGTGATAGCGATGTGTTTATGTGAGGTGTTGCCAACCTAGATAAGATGTATGTTATTGAATGAGGTGGGTCTACAATTATTAAAGACCGTGGATTAGCCCTCGCCACGCGTGGAGCATAACCCATTCGAACTAAGCGTTGACGGTCTTATGAGGACGTCCCGGCACCTTTAATACTGCCGCGAATATGGGCCTTGGTTTATTGCAGAAGAAAAGTACATCGTACACCTGATCCAGATAACATTTACCTATTAATAACCCCCTAATTTCCCCCCTTTTTTATCTAGCTTGGCTGTGTCGCTAAATTGTGTTTTGTTTCCGACAGGGTGTGTTTTTAGTAGCGTGAAGAGGGGTGAGCTCTCCATGAACGTGTGTTCATTTAGATTGTTGGGATTGTTTCGTTTGGCTAGGTGTATCTCGATTGCTTCCTTTATGTCAAGAGCTCTGCCTTTCGATTCGTGATGGATTATTTTAAGGTCCGACTCTATGTTGGTAAAGCTGTGCCCAGCGTCACACATATGTTCGCACACGGCTGAATGTGTTCCGTATCTTATCGCATTCCTATGTTCATTATAACGTGTGTCTACTCGCCTTCCACTCTGCCCGATGTAATTGGCTTGACAATCGGTGTCTTGACACGTTATAGAATATACCCCTGACCTTGAATACGGGTCACGTTTATTTAGATTACTATTTAGGAGGTGTCTAGCGGTTGTGTTTTTCGTCGTGAAAGCTATCTTTATGCCTTGCTTTTTGAATAGGTTAGTGATTTTATATGTATTCGCATTCACATAGTTGAAACGCGCAAATTTTTTCTCATTATTTTCCGGTTTGGGAATCGTTTTATCTTTATTTTTATGTTTGGCTATAATTTGATTTATTTTGCTTGGCGAGAAGTTGTTTTCCTTTGCTATTTGCATAATAGTTCTTATTTCCTTATTATAGTTGTCTTTTGACATGGGTATGTTTAAAGCTCTGTGCACCATTGAATTGAAACCCGCTAGTTTGTGCGTACTGGGGTGATTAGACTGACTGTCGATTGCATGCGAGGTTTGTGTTGCTTTCCGGAATATGGAATATGAAAGGTCGTTGTCTTTACGTTCAATAGTTATATCGAGATAATTTATTTTCCGGTCTATTTCGGATTCCTTAGTGAATTTGATAGAGTGGTGGAGGCTATTAATGGATTGGAGAAATGTTTCTTCGCTTGTTAGTTCAGTATCGTAGATGCATATTACATCATCTACGTATCTTTTCCATATTACTATTCCCTTTGTTGAAGTCTTTTCTAAGAACGCATTTTCTAGTGCATTGATGAAGATGTCAGCGATTAACCCACTTAGTGGCGATCCCATTGCTAGGCCTTCTCTCTGTGTGTATATTTTATTGTCGAATTGAAACACGTTTTGGGTGAGAACGACCCTCAGTAATCTCACAATCTCTTCAATTTCTTTTACCGAATTGTTGGATTTTAAGTTGTTTTCGATAGTGTTGATTGCTTCATTAATCGGAATATTGGTGTACATGTTAGTTACGTCGAAGGATACTAGCCTGAAGCTAGGTTTCATTTGTAGGGTGTTCAATGCTGTTACTAGTTCTGTTGTGTTCTTTACAGAGTTGTTTTTGTCGTTGGAAAGACGGCATTTTAAGATTTTTAGTAACTCTTTGCTGATTTTGTAATTAGGGGCATTCCTACAATTGACTATTGGTCTCATTGGGCATTCCTTTTTGTGTATTTTTGGTTGTCCTCTCAATGACGGTATTTTCGGGTTCATGTTTATTAGTTTTGATTTTTCGGCTTTGGTCAGTATGTATTCTGTTTCTTTTAGCGCACTTTTTATTTGTTTTTGGAATTTGTTGGTGGGGTCTTTTGTTAATTCCTTGATTTCGTTGTTGTTTAGGAATTCGACTGTTTTTTCAATGTATTCTGTTTTGTTCAAAATTACTGTAGTGTTTCCCTTATCTGCTTTTGTGATGATTAAGTCATGTTCTTTTATTTTTTGTTTCAACGACTTTATTTCTTTGAGTTGTTTGTTGTTTTGAATGTTATTGCTATCGCCCTCTCGTTTGAGGATTGTTTTGGCTTCGTTGGTGGCGAGATTTTTGGTTAATTCCCTGTCTTCTGCTGGGAGCTTGTGACTGGCTATCTCAATATCTGTGATTAACTGTTTCATATTGTGGTTCGTGTGTGCGTCTGTGCAGTTGTATTTCAAACCTTTGTCTAACATATTCATTTCACCTTGAGAAAAGGTTACGTTCGTTCTGTTGTTTACTCTGCTGTGGAAATTGAATTCATTGTTATTCGTGTGTTGTTCGTTAGATTGATGGTTCTGTGTTTCTCCTAGTTTTCTTAATTTATTTTCTAGCGTTTCATGCTTCCTCGTTGCTCTGATTTTGATGGTGTCATGTAGGTGCTCGGTGAAGCTGTCCCATTGGGCTGCGTGCCAGAAATTACTTAGTTGCAATTGAATGTCGTACAATTGTTGGTTAATTTTTTGCTTTCTTATGTATGCAAATCTTAATTCGTTTTTTATCCAAAGCGCTTTGGCTTGTTTGGTTGAAATGATCGAGGCTGGTGTGTTCGGTACGGTTTTAATTGGTACGTATTTAGGGGTGAGGTTTAGTTCTATACATTTTTTGTTGAACCAAATTGACTTGTCTAAATTCATGAGTTTAAGCCTGAGTGATTTGAATTTCTTGGCTTCACGATTTGCCTGACTAGCCGTGAACATTGTGGTGTTTGAAGCCATATTTTCAGTGTTGCCTTAGTAAACAAGAGTTTAGTGCATTTCAGTCGGTCAACACGAATGTACCCAAAAGAGATGGGTTATGCCCTAATCCTGAAAATAAATTACATGAGATTAATAAAACACTAGGATGACCAGTTTCGATCGTCAAGCGGTCATCATCAGATCCATTACACTTAGGCTACAAAATCTATGTTTGAAATACAGGTGAAAATATTTACAATATGTACAATTATTTAGTTGCAGTATTGGTACTGCAACTGTCAGTGTATGCTAAATGCAGTATATATGTTAGGTGAAATGCTAAATGGTGATAGCTATCTGTAGATTGTACTTTAGAGAGATTATATGGTTGTAAACTATGGTTAAACTATAAAATTTTAGGCTAACTACTTATCTGATTGTCTTCCGTATAACAGCTACTCGCAGTTTTTGTGCTCACTGGAACTCACTATGCGGTAGACTGCGGTGGTTATCTTAACGACTGGGTTTTCCCTGCTTTCTCCCCCCTGCTCCTACGTGCTGTGGGGAGTGATAGCGATGTGTTTATGTGAGGTGTTGCCAACCTAGATAAGATGTATGTTATTGAATGAGGTGGGTCTACAATTATTAAAGACCGTGGATTAGCCCTCGCCACGCGTGGAGCATAACCCATTCGAACTAAACGTTGACGGTCTTATGAGGACGTCCCGGCACCTTTAATACTGCCGCGAATATGGGCCTTGGTTTATTGCAGAAGAAAAGTACATCGTACACCTGATCCAGATAACATTTACCTATTAATAACCCCCTAATTTCCCCCTTTTTTATCTAGCTTGGCTGTGTCGCTAAA